>JAUNZO010004467.1:0-20184 GCA_031894775.1 Chloris gayana | reverse complement strand
TAGATGTTGAGGCCGTCATGGAGATAACATAGAATTGTCACTATCTTCTTTCTTGTTGGCAGTATTACAAAAATCTATGATGGTTCAAGAAATATATTAAAAATGGAACAGTGAAATATAGACTTTTTTTTGTGACCAAGTAGCATTGTGTACCAAAGCAAAAGACTAAAAATAGGTGAACCAACAACTCAAAGACCAAGTTTAGTCTTCTGTTTCATATTGTTGTCACTGACATGACTTAACCTATTCCTTCTAAAATATTTCTTGGTTCCTATGTTTGACATAGCCAAGTCAATCATTGATAAAAAAAAATCAAACTCTTGTAGGGAAAATATTTAACCCACTCACCCCGTCGGGCGCGCACATCCTTTGCCAATTGTTCACTTCCCCTTGCTCCCATTTATGTGTACTACTGATCGTCAAATTTTGGCATGTTTTAGGATTGAAACCATTTATGTCATCGAGGGAAATGGAGAGGTGAAGTGTTCTATTCAGTTGCACCTACGTGCTCCTCACTAACTAATTTTGTAGTACCATCATTTTGGGATCACCAACTCAGTAGCTCACCGTGTGTTGTGTTGGATCATGCCGTAAATGTTGTTCGCTCATGGTAGGGTATGGTCTCGTTAAAAGGAACACTACTATTTTGCCACAGTAGTGTGTATATAGTCAGAGACTGCACGTTACACATGTTTTTCATATGTCGTTCCACTGTAAAATTGTGGGTGTCATCAACAACAACAAAAAATGATGAAAAACACGATACCTTTTGTCTAACATTATATCTAATTAATGTGCCATGAACTAAACTCAGTTGTTGATTCTTAGTGGTAAAACCTTGTAGGAGCATACATATGGTTGCAGAGTTGAGAGGTTCATAAAAAAAAAGGTGTATGTTGCACCAGATTCATGGTGGAGAGTGCTTAATTAATGATCGTACCTATGCTACCTATGCAAAACAAGGGGGGAGAATGGTTTTCCGATGTCTGGAAAAGTTTTTTGAACTAACAGTGCCAGAGAAAGAGAATTTAAAACTAGCAATTTCATGAGACCCCTTACTCAACAAGGATGTTCTCTTAAGAGCATTTTGAGTTTCGGATGAGACGGCAAAATTTTAGCATAATGGCGGGGACAGAGCCCCATCATCTACCAATCCGGGCCCCAAGATTGGACAGTGGTACAAGTATTTAATCAAGGAAGAGCATCTATTCGAATTCCAAACCCCAAAACAGAACGTCCAACACGATCAAAACAAATCTTGAAAGGACCAAACGCTCCCACTAATCAATCCTTGCGACCACGACTTGATCACCTATCCTGCCCACACGTGCTCTGCTCCTCAGTAACGGTCACCGCAGGATTTAAACGTCGGCCCGTCTGCTCGTAGCTTCCCCGCCACCGTTGCCCGGCTCACTTCGGCGAGACGAAAGCGAACGGCAGGGGCCTACGCGGCAGCGGGGCCGGCCGGCGCGTCTTTGGGAGGCCTGCTGCCGCCACGAGGAAAAGATAGAGGCAAAGTGGTTGCTGCCGGCCTATGAAAGCTACGGAGGCGGGCCCGGGAGTCAGCGGCAGCCACCAGTGCCGCCGTGGGGTCTTCGTTCCTGCATGCTGCGACGTGTGGCGCTGGCTGGTAGTGTGACCTTAATTGAGGGGTCAGGTCAGGTAAGCAAGAGGAATCAAACGCCTCGTAAAGAAGAAATCAAAACGGTTAAAGCGGAATGGGATTTCTTCATCTTTTTGGTGATTTGGATTTTGTTACTGTATTTTGTAGTCTCGGTGTGTCATACAAATATCTGATGAAATAGGAGCATTGCTCCAATGAGCTCTAGCACTTGCTATAGTATCTCTTGAAACTGAAAAGCTTATTAACTGTTCATAACTTTTAATGAGTTCACCTAATTAAATTAGCAGTGTGCTACAAGCCTATGGCCATAATGTTGTTTCCTACTACGAGCGTTGATTTTTCTTTCCCACTTTTTTTTTCTCTTTTGCGTAGCGTCCATGATGCCTAAAAGTGCACAGGTCGCCATCCGTTTTGTTCTCAATTCCCGGCGTTAGGTGCAAATCATGGGGGTCCATTTCGTCCGAAACTCGGGGCATGTCGTATGGAAACATACGGCAGCGTCCGATCCCACGCGAAATGAATTTTGAAGTACGAAAACAAGTCGATGCTGTGACGCGAGGGCGAAAGAGTACCACGGCAAGCGCCTAATTGTTTCCGCGCGATCTGTACTCACCAAATCCACTTTGCTCGGTCCAAAATATTAGATATATGTGTTTGTTTTGAGAGATATGTGTGTTTGTTTTGAGGACAAGGTTGGACTGGATATGGTCATTCCTATTTTTCTGGATAGGATCCGTGTTTGATTGGGTGGATGGGATGATTTGAACCCCTTTTGAAACAAAGTAATTTTATAGGAATTGAATCCTACAGGAAAATTTTCTATAGAACCATTTGGAACATAGGATTTGGATCTCAAAATTCCTATGAAATTCCCATAGGATAGCTTCCTCCATGTAAATTTTGGAGGGTTTCTAACATGAGGTTGGACCTCATGTAAATTCCTTTGAGTCACTCTTTCTCCTCTAATTCTTGTATTTTTCCATGCGCTGTATTCAAAGGCTTCATAGGAAGCTTTCTACATTTTTATTTTTTGTAGGATTACAATTGATAGACACCTACGTTTATACAATGCATTCCAAAGGAGGCCTAATTTTATGTTTGTTTGATTTTTTTAAGAGAATATATGTGTTTGTTTGATTGAGTGCACGTATTTGGATTGCGGGCTCCACAGTCCAGAAACGTAGCTTACACTATAATGCACTATTGCAGCATTAATTTGTGAGCAAGCAATGTGATGTAGGAGCAGTTAGTTAGCACTCTACACACACACACACACAAAAAAAAGCGCATTTTTCTTCTACAAGTGAGATCAATGACACGCTGGTAAATACTGTACGTGTCCCTCGGCGTGTGCAGTGCATACCTGGTATCTGAGGAATGCGACGTCAAACAACTCGACGTGCGCAGCGTATCCATCCGGCGGATTGGGCAAGCTCTGGCACCCCAAATTTCGAGCTCTTTTGGCCTCATCTTGCCTCTCAGGAAGCGTGGTCCAGCGGTGGTCCGTTGGGCGCTCATCATCCGGTGGTCGGTTGTTCCTGGGCCACAGAGCGCATGCAACGCAATCGGGCGCAATGCCGCGACGCCTGTACCGATCGCGTCGCGGCATTGCATTGCCCCAGCGAAAAAGGGAGGAGGTGTACGGCGCGGGACACCGATGCGGACAAAACAAAACTTGGCCGGAGCGCGGTGGCAACGTTCTCTCGCGTGCAGACCGGCCCGGTCGTTGTGCCCGCGGCCGCCGGCCGGCACGGGCGCGCGGTTGCGTGCGTCGGAGAAAAAGGCGCGCGGCTTAGCTTGCATTGCGTCGTGCATGTGGTTGCCTGCTCATCGTCCACGGCGGTGGTTCAGGTGCTAACAAGCATTGTGCAAGCAAGTCCGCAACGACCAACCACCACCCTGGTTAAAGCAAACCCGTCCCCCGATTAGTTCCTCCCTTTTTCCTCCAAAAGCGCTAATGGCGGAGACGGCCACGTACCAGACCAACGCTTGGATGGCAAGTGAGCTCTCGAGCCGGGAGGATATTGGGAAGTTAGATGGCGCGGAGCGTGGAGGCCCTGGAAGGGGAGCCTTGTTGAGCCCGGCGTTTGGATCGGTTGTTACGGATCGAGGTGATTGCCGGTAAGCGACGGCGCGGTCGCTGTCGCGCGCCACCAACAACGGGCTCGATCGTTAACGGATCGGGAGGTTGGTGGGTCGTCGCGAGTGGAGTGGAGCATCGGTGCAGCTACCTGATCAACCATCTTGCTCGGTTTTCGGTTACCACATCAACCATCTTGCTTGACAGCAAAAACAAGTATTGATGATAGGTTGATGACGCTTGCTTTTTAAACAGCTGCTAGCTATCTCTTCTCACCCGCTGCAACTTGACATCTCAGAAATCGAGCTTCTTTTCCCTGTTTCTAATAAAAGAAAAGTTTTTGACACTGTGTATCCAACCCATGGAACCAACAAAGAGTTGTTTTCCGACGGAAGAAACATCACTTTATACACACAGTTTTACACTGATGTCCTACATAACAACTCTTCTTGGGGAGGGGACGAGACATGCAAAACAGATCCAATGCCTCACTGGAAGCGCTCAAAGCTCCTACTACGCCCGTATCATACTGCTGCTAGTCGTGATCCAGCGTTAGGCGAATGGACAGATAGAGTCATGCAGCTGCTGAAGCTAAGAGAGCAGCGAAACGCCTGCCTGGACTCTAGGGAGTTGCAATCATCGCCTTCCCCTTTAATAGACTTCAACGGGATTGAATAATGACAACGCTTACTTAATTATTAGCAACAGTCCAGAATAGAAATTTCTACTGTTCACTGGATCCGCTAATAATAGCTTCTGATCAGTCCTCCTCCTTCTTCCCATCGTGCTTTTGCTCCAACGCGCTCTACACTTTTGCCAACTTGCATGGGGAGCAAACGGGATACCGCGATCTGTTGCTCTGAAAGAAAGGCATGGTCCTAGCGGTTAGTGGTTGCATCCCAATGCTGTCTCTGTATTTCATACTACTGACAGACCAGATGCATCAGAACATCCAGCCCCAATTTTTGGGTGACTATGCAGTTCCAGGTAAATGTGTGTTACACTGACGTGTTCTCTGCTTTGTAAATTGCAATTAACCAAGTTTGTTGCCGTGTGGTAATCAGTTGCACAATGCATGATAATTTGATTGCCTGGTTGGCATCGTAACTAACTTTGACACTCGTCATTTTTCCAGGAGGAAAAGAAACAAAAACCCCACGAAATGGAAAAAGGGAACGAGATGGTCCAAAGGCGGTTCCTTTTTGCTGTGAGTGGAGCTGGCTGCCGCCCGGAAGCACATGACGCAGGTCTCGAGTAACACTCAAAAGAAACAGATGCCCAATATCTCTCAGCTCGCTTTCTCCCCTCTCCAGTCTGACGAGCGGCTCCCTGCCCTCGGCCAGGCCCCTGACCCATGGAACATTTCTGCGTTGCAATCAAGATGGCCAGGTAGGCGCTGAGCCTTTGAGGCATCATGTCTCCTCGCCATCGTAAAGGAGAAGGCGATGCGTGGTGGCTGCAGCTTGGCATGTGATTATCCAATTGCAGGCAAAGCCAGACAACTCAGCTGCTCACAGCAAAAGCGGCTCCAAAGACTCTGCGATGCGCTGTCGCCGAGTGAGGTTTTACTAGTACTACCGATTTAGGGGAACTGTTCAATGTCTGCAACTGCAAGAAGAAGATAACCTGATACAGGAGCCGGTTCTGCCGACATTGTAATCCTGTATATGCCAGAAGCTCTACTTTCACTGTTTCGATCATCACCCTGAATCTTTCTCACGGGCTTCCCAATCGTTCGATATTTGATCAACAAGTTATAGCAGGATAATCATGTTTATTAACAAGATTGGGTTAAGATAACAGTTCTGTTACTGACGAAAAACAGTCCTCCCAAATAATAGTTCAGTAATTCATGGTGTAATCCTCCAATTTTAATACTACGAGTTTCTTGCAGTTATATGAATCATCGCCTTGCGTGTTTCATTGACGAATCATCGTCTCCACTTGCAGTTGTATGAACGTTTGCCGATGGAAGAGACTAAAAATCTAGCTGGGATCTTCTACACAGAAAGGGCAAATGATTGACTGCTAAAGTCTCACCTTTCCATCTCGCCAGGGAAAAAAAATCTCCCTTCTGTCTAAACATCCATGGGGCGCTGTAAATTGGCATACCAATTGGAGGAGCATCTTTCATTTTAGATATAAGTAACCCAATGGAATCATTACGGGAGCTGCTTGCATCGCTTTCCTGGTCCGCCGGTAAGGTATATGTATCCCGAAAGCAGCGGAGGCAAAGAATGAAAATGCAGCGCAAAGTGTGCTTCGATAGATTACTTCACTGATTGGCACAGGCTATGATGAACAGTACTGTTATCTTAACCTAATGGCAATCAAAACATGACCACGCCACCTAATCCACGGAGCGGTAGTACCTTAATGTAAGGATCAGTGGCGATGCCATCATTGCACGGGATAGGGGAAATGATTTCCAGCTCACTCGCTCGCTCTCAAGTCTGAAGCCAATAAGTATTTCCAATCAGTAAGTTTTTTTCTTCTTCTGACTATGTGATACGCTGCCAGCTTGCAAGTTCAAATACACGTATCTCCTCGTCATTGTAATATCCTAGTGGAGGCGTGCAGATGATGGAGAACAAATTTGTTGTGGGCGTGAAACAGCTTGTTCATGGAACCAACCAAGCACCACGAATGAACAAAAGAGGAAAAAAGAGAACTTAAGTGAGATGCGGCCCAGTAGTTCAAGATGGAAGAAACAACCCACGTGATATGTGTGGAATCAGTCATCACAGGCCTAATAGAAGCCCAAGTGACCACGGGCTTGCAGCCTGACCTGCAACTCCACTTCAGCTCCTGCTTTTGCGGCGCTTGGGCTAAATAGCACACTGGCCATTAATTAGCGACAAGTTTAATGACACGTTTGAAGAGATTCAGAAATCAAATACATAATGCCAGTCTCAGTTGAGGTTTCATAGACAATAAATAGAGTGTCATGTAGGCATTTTTGATGATGTGGCAGTGTATTAATGAGGAGAGAGGTGAAATGCATACTGCGATTACCTAGACAGTTTGTGTCTTGTATACAACCTAGAAAACAACAATAGATGAAACTATGCATTGAGAGAGGGTGTTTCATCCCGGTTTCAAATACTTTTAGATGACGTGTCACTCTAGGTAATCGTGTCCATGAAACTTTCATTGAGACCGGCATAAGGCGAGAGTTTCATTAGCATTAAATAAGGTGTCACATAAGCAAAAGAGGTGACGTGGCATAGCAATTAAGAGTTTCATAGGGATGAAACTCATTTAGCACTGTTTCATAGGTATGAAACTGCATTGAAACTCCCATTGAGAGCATAGAGTTTCATCCCAACATATTTTGACCAATCTCAATGCAACAAATAGATATTTAATTAATACTATAAGTTGCCTATGAAACCGTAAGATGAAACTATGCATTGAGAGAGACCATTTCATACATCAAAGTAAATCTTCGAATCTGATGTGACACTCTTGAAAACGATAAAATGAAACTTTGCATTGAGACTGGCCTAAACACACACGCTTCTCCCCGTTCGGAGTCCAGCCTTTTTTTTTCCGCACACTCAGGTGAGGCACAAATTTTTTTTGAACAGTGAGGCACAAATTGATGTGTACCCGAGCTACATGCGTATGAGCTCCCAGGACGCAAAGAGAAACGTACCCACGCGACCCACGACTACCGTGCACCAATGATCCGTGCGGACCGTGCGTCCCTGGACCAACTGTTACGCACGTTTCGCGTCTCAAAACGAAGCGATTCCGTCGCCGATCATGAATGAATTTGCTGTCCGGTTTGACCAAAGCCGGCGAACCAGCGCAGCGACTGAACGGAAATGCAGCTTTCAGACGTGAGAACAATGGCGGCGCCTCCATAGCTGGGAGCTGGCCTCGTATCCTATCTATTCTCCTTTATTCCAATCAGGAAGATCAGATCAGTGAGCTATTCCCGGGCCTTATCGGCGTTCTGTAGTCGAGTAGGAAAGGTAAACTCCACGCCTCTACTGGTCTACTGGGTTGGGTATGTACTGCCGGTACCGAGAGGCGAGAGCGTGACGGCTACTGCTCTGTTCGACGTATTCCGTTCTCACGCTGACGTGTGGTCCCGACCTTGACCTTTCAACCCATCACTGGTTCGTCGTCTCGTCCTGCTCCTCGGGTCGCCGTCTCGCCGATTCGAACCGGGACGAAATCCCCAATCCCATCCACGGCGCTCGTCCCCATCAAAGCACGCAACCGCCGCCTGATTCCCCACACCGGCGCTGCCCCCACCTCCCCGCGAGCACCAACCGCCATGGCCTCCTCCTCCGAGGCCCAGAAGCCCGCGGCGGCCTCGCCGCCGCCCCGCGACTTCCTCGTCCACCTCGAGGCCTACCTCGCCCGCCGCGACGGCGTCGACAAGCTCCTCAAGATCTCCCGCTACGCTGCGCGCCTCGCGCTCGCCGCGGGCCCGCCGCTGCCGCCCGCGGCCTCCGCGCGGCTCAAGTCCTTCGAGTCCAGCGTCGGGCTCAGCCGCAAGGCCTTCCGCCTCGGCAAGTTCGTGCAGTCCGTCAACGCCCTCCGCGCGCACACCAACCCGCCCCCGGCCCTCGCGATCCTCGCCTACGGCGGCGAGGGCGTCTACTACTTCGTCGAGCAGTTCGTATGGCTCGCCAAGGCCGGCCTCCTGCCCGCGCACCTCCTCCCCGCCTCCAGCGCCTCAGCGCCTGGGCCGAGCTGCTGGGCTATGCCGGCTCCGTCGCGATTAAGCTGGAAGAAATGGCGAAGATGGAGTCGTCCATCAAGAAGCGGCTGGCGGAGGGATGCGGGGAGGAGAGCGAGGCAGTGCGGGCTATGCGGGGCAAGCTGCTGGTCAAGCGGATGTCGGTGGTGCAGGATGTCGCTGACGCTGTTATGGCGCTAGGGGATGTGACCGACGGGAAGGGGTTGCTTGGGAGCTCCACGCTGATGGCGTCCGCAGGTTTGCTTTCGGCGTTGATCAGCACGCACAAGAACTGGAATTCTTGTTGAAGTCTGAAGGTATATGTTAGAGGTAGGACATCATACAATTGAATAATAAAACTTTGATTGGAGCAAGAATTAAGGGTTGCCTCTTGGAATATGGCTGCTCCCAAAACTGGTATACTGGTCCACTGAGGAATTGAATGAAGTTTTCATGTTGGTATATGATGGAGGACATAAATTCAGTTATTTAGCTATCCCGATGATTCAAAATTTTTACTTATGCTTTTTAAATGAGTATATACCGCGCATGATTTATTGTACTAGGGGAAATTAAATAAAAATATACTGTTATCAGTATCGATAGCTGCAACTCGAATCAGACACATTGAGTCGCAACTACAGCATTTAGCTGTCTGTTAAGGAAGGGGTCTCTATGCCAAACTAATTTGCCTTACCAAGATGCACTTTTGTATCCCAGTATCAAGTTACTCACCATAATCTGGCTTTCATGCACAAGACGAAATCAAAAGCACACAAAGTCTATGCAGTATGCACACAGTTTCCAGCTCTCTGTTTTTTTTTTCCTTTGTTTGATTTATATCTAAAGGAACATTTACCAAATTGTTATGTCAATTTTTTGAAACAATGTAACTAAGGTCTGGCAAACTATGAAACTGGATGCTCATGTACAATGTACTCAAGGCTAGGTGAAGGGAGGGATGCTGAAATTTGTGCTGCAATACTAAGAGGTCTAAGGTTGATTACACCAAAATGTTATTCAGATTGCCATTCTTGTTTTGCAGGCTGGGTATACATTAGATTTCATTTATATAGTCCATTGCTACCCCTAGGATACAACTTTCGGCCAACTCCATCAACTTGGAAATAATGGTGAGTAAAACTGAACCAATAGAACTTTAGTGAGCTATCTAGTTGCAGTTAATGCAGGGCTGGTTTGGTTCCTCCTGCCAGGCACAAATCGCAGCCTCAGACTTCTGAAATTGGTTGCCTGGGTTTGATGCCTGCGTGAGGCACTTTCAACAGGGCATGAACCAAGCAACCCCTCAATGTATGGTATTACTAATGTCATTACTCGTTAGAAACTGTAGCCAGACCTGCCTTTCATACTGCTTTAACAAGAAATACACAACTAATAGAATGGAAATCATTCTCTTCTTATACTCGCTAGCCTTCTTAATGGCATAGACTATTTGCGCTGCTGTCATGTTTCATCAGATTCTACGTTTCATGCAGCCATGGCTACTAATAGCATTACTTGAGAATCTGTATTACTATGAACAATAATGTTTGTTAAAAATTTGAGTCCTCGCATGCTCCGGAATATCTGCCTTAAGAACAAAGTGTTTTCATGGTAGTGGTAGATAACTAGTGAACAAAGCTCTGTAAGGCCCCCAGATACTGCTGCACAGTAATATTTTGTTTGGAAAACAACCGTTATGATTCAAAATATTTTTAGTGAGAGAATGCTGCAACCACATTTGAATGTCTAGTTAAGAAAAAATATACCCTCTCTATTTGTGATTATGTTTCATGTGATCATGTAAATGTCAGAAATATATAGAATATTGTGCAAGGTTTGATTATAATTGTTCACTTCCAGCAATAGCTTAGTTGGCTCCGCTTAATGCTATTCTTTTTATACGTGGTTTATTTTCGTTGTATAAATTATAATGACTGCTGCTTAAGGCTTAATCGAGGCAGCAAATCATGAATTTGCGATTGAACAGGATGTCGGCAATAAAACAATGCTATTTTTGTCTATCTTTATATCAGTGATGACATGATTATTAGCATGAACATGTTGCCATTTCTGTTGTTTTTTATGTTTTATATTTAGTATTTACTAAATTGCATGAAAGTTTATGTCTGCTTATAGCCGATTTGTGAAACTTTTGGAGGATTGGTTTCTGGTAATGAATTGCCTGTCCTGTTGTACCTATTGTAAGGTAGTATTTCAAACACCAGCTGGATGAACAATTTGAGAAATCATGGCTGCAATTAAGTGTCCTGAAGGTGGTTGTGGTTCATTGGATTTATGAGCTGCTGTATTGGCTTCAAAAGGAAAGAATAAACTTGATATACTCCTTTTAAAGACATACCTACCGAAGCCATTTTTTAGTCATTTGCTCTACTTGTGGGATTCCCATAGTCAAACTTGGCCACTTCTGTGGCCTGGATGATCCATCCAAATCGAACCCTCTTTTGTGAACCCTCTAAACTGCCAAAACTGGAGCTTCTCAATTTGTTTGCGAACCTTCTAAACTGGCAGTACATCGCCCCGACCAAGTGATCTGAGCCTCACGTGCTCTGCTGAACTGTCATAACTACTCTTCAGGGAAGCCGCAATAAGATGAACCTGTCACCTGCAGCTCACATGACAGTAACAAGTTTCGTTTGTTCAGCTCCGGATCTGGCTGTGTCAAGATATCAACAATTGTTGTGCTTGGATGGATGCTGCTCGTGTTGCCGAATCAGAATATCAGCTTCCGTCCTGTTTGAATCTATAGGTTAGAGTTAGATTGGGTTAGTTTTGCCAACTCTAACCCTTAATCCTCCGAACAGGGTGGGTTAAGATTGGATTAGATGCATCTAACACACCCAAAAAGACTATCCCTCCAAGAAGTGATTATTAGGATTAGTTCTCAGGGACCACGGGACTACGCACACTCAATCCAGCACACTAAAGTGTGGTCAATACTAAAATATTTTTATGGTGTATGTTTGCGTAAAACATTATATAAAACTTATATGGATAAATTAAATTTATCGTGTTTTAAATGTTTGGATCGAAAGTTAATTTGTTTTACTCATTTGTGAGGAGGCCACGTAATAGTTGGCCACACAAAATCCGGTTGTAAAGGAGTTAAAAATAGTTTTTTTATCAATCTAACCCTAGCATCTAAACACATAAAGAGTTAGAGTTAGTTTAAAGGTTAGAGTTGGATAGAAACCAACTCTAACCTCTAACCGAGTTAGAGTCTCCAAACAGGGCCTTCGTTTTACTTGGCACAGCACCGCTTACTCTGAACGTATAAAGTCCACCCGGCCCGTGGAGTCGCACCCGGCCGACTACCTGGTTTGAAAAAGAAAAGAGAAAGGGAAGAACCCGGGTGCTGTCAAACGGCCACCGTGAGGAGATGAGACGGGCAAACTCTTCTCTCCCTCAGGCTTGCTATCGAGTCACGCACACGTAAGGCAGCACCTGGGACTCACGCCACCGGGCCGACCAATTCGGCCGCGCTGCGACGCCACAGCCGAACCCACCCGAAAAAACGCATCGGAATCGCGCACGGCTTCGCGGATTACCGCGGCGCGGCCGCGCGGTGGGCGAGAGCGAGACAAGTCCAACCCAGCTCTCCAAACGGTCCAACCCGCCCTGCCACGGCTACCCACCCACGCCTGCTCTGCTTCTGCTGCAAACGCGTCTCGTGAAGTCGTGAGGCGAGGCGATAAAACCACCGCGTCCGCACTCCGCACCCGCACCCGCACCTGCCCGTACACGCGACGATGCTTCCACCCCACCCCTCGTAGCCTTCCTCCATCCACCCCCATCCGCCCCGCGGCCTGCCTTCTGCGCGTTCCCCTTCCGCCTCGCTTCTCAATTCGGCTCGCCGCCGCCGCCGCCGCCGACCCGCGCGCGCGGGGAGTCGATTGGAGCCCGGCACTGCCCGCTGGGGCAGGAAATTTCGGTTCCAGTGGGCGTGAACAGAGGCCCGGTGCCCCGCGGCTCCGCTTTTTGTCGTCCACTGTTCGGCGTCAATTCTCGCGCGGAAAGGCAAGTACCTACTGATTTGGGCGGAATTCGGTCGGGGCTCGGGTTGGGATCCGTCGATTTGGGTCTGGTTCGATGGTGATTTGCCTCTGATTCGTGCGGTTGGTGTGCAGGGATGGGGACGGGCGAGGAGCCGCCGGCGAGGCGGGAGAACGGCCGGAGGCGGCGCGGCTGGACGGACGGGGACGACGATGACGATGAGGATTTTGTGGCGGAGGAGGAAGAGGAGGAGGATTGTGCGGAGGAGCTCTCCGCCTCCAGCGCCGGCGAGGAGGCGGAGGATTCGGACGCGGAGTATCAGGAGGACGAAGAGGACGAGGAAGAGGAGGAGACTCCGCGGCCGAAGCGGCCGGTGAAGGGCGGCGCCCGCGGACGGAAGGGGAAGACGGATCCAGCCTCAAATTCAAAGCGACGCAAGCGACACAGGTATGAGGTGGACGATGACTATGAGGAAGAGCCTAGCGAAGACGAGGAGCCTGACGAAGACGAGGAGGTTGAAGACGAGACTCCGCGGCCGGTAAAGAGCGGCACCTGTGGACGGAAAGGGAAGATGGATCCAGCCCCAGCACGAGCCCAGCGACGCAGGTATGAGGTGGATGATGACTATGAGGAGGAGCCCGATGAAGACGAGCCTGATGAAGATGAGGAGGTTGAGGAGTATCATGAGGATGTTGAGGAGGAGGAAGAGGCCCCACCGCAGCCCAAGAGCACGGCAAAATGTGCCGATCGTGGTGAGAATGTGGAGCTGTCTCGATCTCATCAGCGGAAGTACGACGAGGACGACATGGACTTTGAACCTGAATTGGATGATGAAGAGGAGGTAGATGAGGATATTGATTTCGACCCTGAAGTAGATGATGAGGATGAGGATGAGTTCGAGTACGAGGAAGAAGAGGAATTCGGTGCTGCCCGTTCTAGAAAAGTAACAGTCAAGAATCCTGCAAAGAGAAAGTCTGCTTCAAAGCGACAATCACTGAAAAAGAAGAAGGCAAATAAGGGATCCAAGTCTTCCAAGAGGAGGACAGGTTCAACTAAAGCAAAGAAGTCTGCTTCTGTTAGGCGGGTGAGGAAGCGTTTTGTAGTTGATGACTCTGATGAGGATTCGGAGGATGATGATGACTTCATCGTGGATGATCAGGTTGAGGTAAATCGGCACCCAAGGAAGAAGGCCAGGACTGGCCCTAGTAAGCAGACAGAGTTGGCACTTCAATCATTTGTTGAGGAAGAGACATGGCCAAATGTTGAATCGGAAACATCGGAGTTCGAGTTTGTAACATCTGATGATGAACCTTATGATGCTGAGACAGCTGTGGTTCAGGCTAGTTCACTCAAAAAGAGGAGGAAGAAAAGGAAATCTGGTTCAGAGTCATCCTCGGACTCTGAGTTCATTGTGTCAGATAAGGAGCGGGATGATTTCGGGGAGGCTGAGCCTCCGAAGCTTCTACCAATGCTCCCTGCACCTATACGAAAGAATCCTATTACAAGGCATGGAGAAAACAAGGGAAAGGAGAAAGAGGAACCGGAGGAGGCTGGAAAACCAATATGTGGGATTTGCCTCTCGGAGGAGCAGAGAACGACTGTACAGGGCGTCCTCAATTGCTGCTCACACTACTTTTGCTTTGCCTGCATAATGGAATGGTCCAGGGTTGAGTCTAGATGCCCATTGTGCAAGCAGCGGTTCACAACAATCACTAAGTCGTCAAAGGTAGATCTTGGTCTGGCACTAAGAAAAGCTATAATTAAGGTTGAAGAGCGTGACCAGGTAATGCTCTCATTTTCTGCGGATACAGAATTTGGAATCTCTAGCTTTTTACTTTTGGATGGAAGATCCATGAAAAATTCATCAACATGTTTACTGCATTTGTTTCACAGTTCTTCCATATAATTGGTGATCTTTCAATTGTTTTTCTTGTTGGTAACTTGCATATTCATTTCATGAAATCTTGTCTATTGATGTACATGTTTATCAAATGAATGTATATGTATAATATTGTACATGCAAAAAAAAAATTGTAAGAGGAGGCAACATTTTATGTATATGATGATGATAGTTTAATTACAAAAAGGAATGGATGCATTTTTCAAAATGATATCATTTATTGCTATGGATTATTGTGTCACTAAGACGAGGCTTCACACATGCCCTGTTACATCATCATACTATTTGTACTACATTTGACCTTTGCAACTGCAAACTATACACTGACAGTAGCAACAATGAATCCTCTAGTCGGAAGCAAGTTGATAGGCAAATAGAACCAAGCGTAACAAAATAGATAGTATATATACCAAAAAAAATATGGTGCTAATTCTGATTAATAGTGGCGGAGAGTATACGTCATGATTCTGTCATGCTTTCCATGTGCCTCTATCTCAGATTGACTTATATTTATAATCAATAAAAAAGGATTGTGTTTACTGTTGCTTTCATGATAAAAAGCTGTTGCATTGTTACTTAACAAGATCATTAGCTTGATATCTGATATAAGAATCCGCCCTGCAAAACTTCTGCATTTTGGTCTATCGTGTCCTCGGCAATTCTGATGATCAAGTATCGATGTTGTAATTTGTTTTGCTTATCAGATGTTCATCTTATTGTTTATGTCACAGGTTTATCAGCCCACCGAAGAAGAAATAAGGCGCTGGTTAGATCCATACGAGAATGTTGTGTGTATAGAGTGTAATCAAGGTGGTGATGACAGTCTCATGTTACTATGTGATATATGTGATTCCTCTGCGCATACCTATTGCGTTGGCCTTGGAAGAGAAGTACCAGAAGGAAACTGGTACTGTGGAGGATGTAGACTCAGTGACGAAGGACCGTCCCACGCCAGAACACCGCATACAGTGGGTTATGAAAGACAAAGTTACAGAAACCATGTTGATTTTAGTCCTTTTGGGTTTGGTGTGGCTGCACAAAATGGCACATTTGACAGGTCGTCATCAATAAACCGTCGCCGTTCTTTTCAAGGAATTGATTTAAATCTATCACCAAGAGAGGCTCCTGGAGAAATTCATCCTGCGGAATCACAAGCCCCCACTGATAGTGTGTCAACTCCTTCTGGAAGACACGCAACTGTTTCAGGAAGGCGTCAAATACATCGGTACATACGCATTTTGCTATCTCGACCAAGGAGTGCTAATACTAGGCTAGAGGATGTGTTGCCTAGTTTGGTACCACACAATGGTGCTGTACCAAGAACTGAACTAAACCATCGGAGCTTCCGTTCTTCATCAGAAGCAAATACTTCACAGATTCCTGATGGCATTCAGAACCAGCACAATGGCATTCCGTTTGCTCCATCTATGCCCCTAGATGGTGATGATTTCTCGCATATTGAAGGTGTCAAGAGCAACCTCAGAAACGTGTAATAGTCCTCAACAGGTAAAGCATATTCCAGATTTTGTCCTCCTATTTGAATGATTTATTTATGCTTTATTGCCCTTATCCTTTGCATAATGAAATTATGATCCCCTGGTTAGAAATTTACTACAATTTTTCATCCGTGTGAAATGTTTTACTGGAACTGATATATATTCATTGTTTCAGAATGCCATTCTACTCCATGAACATTATCACGAGAGGAATATGCTGTTTTACTGTCTTCTGGAATTCAACATATCAAGTATGGGCTTGTTGCCTTGCCTTAATATCCTATCAGAAAATGCAGCGCCCATTCTCATTGGAAATAGCTTGTCAATGTGCTTCAGTATCTGAGAGATGAGGTTGCTGACATAACTTTTCACCTAGCCCTTCATTTTAGTTTAGTCATTTTTTGTTGTCATTGTCATTCTCATTCATTCAGTCAATTGAACACAGCAACAAAGGTCATACAGCGACAAAGACGTTTCTGAATGTCTGGATAGCTTCATATTTATATACACTGTAACATTCTCGAATGACCTGTTAATTAGTCTGATCATTCTTTCTCTGATGATATTTAACCTTGTTGCTAACTGAACCTCATCATATGCATGTTCCCACTTCAATTAAATACTGCGTTGTAAGCATTATGCAAATTGTTGCTTCCAAAGAAAATTTATCTGGTGCTTGTTGGTTTTTGCCTGTGTTTGATTCCGGGAGGACATGTTGATAACGCCATTCTTTCCTTCTCGTTTCTTGTCAGGTGTCAGTCTATTTCCTTGTTTCATGTGTAAATCTGTGTTCCATTCTCCCTACAATTGAGTTGGTCAATGATACATACCCCGTTACCCGTTCTACAACTTTAATGCTTCGGTTGCCTTTTTTTCCTTTTTTAGGCGCGGGGGGGGGGATGCTTCGGTTGCTGGTATTAGCAAGTGACTTTGTGGGCCGCTCCAGCTTTTATGGAGGACCTTATTTCTTATTTGAGTTCTTATTTTGTAAACTGGATGCACATGGGCCGCTTGTTTTGCTGGTCCGCAAATATCATAGTATGCTTCTACAATTCTTTTCGAAGCACCGGAGCTGACTAGAATTTTAACCTAGCTGGCAACTGAACTGGTCTTTGTTGCACTGTTCTGGCAAGGATGCTAGTACAGTGCCCTCATTTATCACTTTACGAGCTCAAACTTGGACTGCCCGTCACTGGCACAGTGGCACCGCTATTGCCACAGTAGTACTACATTTGGGCCCTGTTTGTTTCCTGCGCTCTAAAATTTAGCACTGCCACATCGAAGAGAATCTTACTTATTTATAAATATTTCGATCAATTTAATGACAAAGCCATATTGACAGATTGGTGCTATTTTTCAAGATGAATCTAATGAACTTAATTAATTTAGGTTTTGCTAAAGTGGTGCTACAAGTAACCGTCTTCTAATCATGACTTAATTAATCTCATTAGATTCGTCTCATAAATTAGTCTAGGGCCCTGTAATTTATTTTATAATTAAACTTTATTTAGTACTCTTAAATGATAAGATTCTTTTTGATGTGACAGCTATAAAATTTAGACTCAGGAAACGAACATACCTTGGTGTACTTCGAATACGTATTTATGCTTGGTTAAAGTCCTGTTTGTCCATCTGTGCTGCGATAGTTTTGGGCTGGGATACCTGACCTCATTTCTTGCCGCTTTGAACATGCTGACCGAAGCTGCTGTTCTGGAGGGCTGCTGACCGAAGCTGCTGTTCTGGAGGGCAACTCGGTTTTGTGGCCTTGCAATTTCTTGGAGGCTGTCGTAGGATACGGCATTTTACCATCTTTTGGCCATGTTCTAGGTCAAACAGACAGGTACCCTTTCCTTGTCAACTGTTTACAGCAGTTTCTCCGCCGTGAGTTTCTACTAGAAGACAAATCAATACTGCGTACTGTACTAGTTAGTAAATCTTTTCCCTTCTCTTTCTGACAAAAGTTTACACTTGTTCATAAATCTTTTTAGCCAGAATGTTAAGAGTAGAATTCCGCTAACTTACCAAAGGATTCTCAGTAAAACATAGGGCATGTCCGGCCACAATATGCCACGCTGTAGGTGCGGCGCCAAAAATCGGCGCTACACCTGCGGAGATGAAATGATCAGTGGTTGCCGCAGCTCCAAGGCAGAAACAAGCAGTGTGAAGCAGGAACTCAAGAAATCCTCGTGCCACACCTGCACGTATGAGGAATTCGGAATCCACATGTTGAAGGCTTTGTCATGCTTCTCCGAAGGCATGGCTGAATGGACGCACATGTGTAAACGCTAGAACGATGTGGGAACTCTGGGAGGGCGAGAACGAATCGTCCAGATCACCGCCAAAAGAGCTGCACATGGAAGCCCGCCTTGATCTAGTACTGATGACACTAGTTAAATGCTGATATATCTTCTCGAGGGCTCGAATCAGTGGATTGGGTGTGTTGATCGCCGATCTCCCACCGGTCAAAATGGAAAAACTGTTCTGAACCAATCAATCAATCCAGATTCCGGGGCTTCTGATGGCCGTCTTTGCTTTGGAGCTACCTGTATCTGTGTTTATCCTAGGCAGTATCTTGGATACCACTAGCAGGATGGCACAAAGGCGAGAGGCCACAATGGAAGATTGGGCTGCCTCTGTATTTGTTTAGGATTTGTTATTACAAGCACATGCATCTCACATAAGAGGATCAACAACCATTTAGTCTTTACAAACGTGAGCCTCTCAAAAGGGTGGAGGAAGACAAGGGTATGCACAAATCACCATGCATCCGACTACTCCTATGTGACTATTGACTGCACAATGGCTGTCGAGCTGTACTTTGTTCACCTCCGATGCCTGACATACGCAAAGGGTCTAAATTTTAGAGTTGTTACATCAAAAAGAATCTTATTATTTAAGTGTATTAAATAAAGTTTAATTATAAAATAAATTATAGGCTCCTAGACTAATTTACGAGACGAATCTAATAAGGTTAATTAAGGCGTGATTAGAAGACGGTTCATTGTAGCATCACTTTAGCAAAATATAGATTAATTAAGCTCATTAGATTCATCTTGAAAATTAGCACCAATCTGTCAATAGAGTTTTGTCATTAAATTGATCGAAATATTCATAAATAATAAGATTCTACTTTGATATAATAGTGCTTAAATTTTAGAGGGAGGAAACGAAAACACTCAAACCTGCAGAAAGCGGCGAGGAGGCAGCAGCCAGGGGCACGCAGGTCCCGTCTATTCGGCCTGGAACGCCGAAAAGAAAGGAAGGAATACGATGCGAGGACAGGGAACCCTTTTTGCGTTACGTCAAATGTAATTTATCGTTGGTTACGTTATACACCGTCTAATTTTGTCATTCGGCAAACGCAGAAGAGTAGTAACTGGTGGCGCTTTAATTGCTTGTCTATGCTTGACGTTGATTTTGTTAATCACTAGCCGCCGATGCGGTTTCGTATTATTGCCAGTGCTCTATTGCAAGCTTCAGGACAGAGTTGACCACGGAGTTGTTTCCGGCGCGCCGCCGCTCGTCGTTAAGCACCTCACAAATGCGCGATCCGTGGTCGGCAGCGGCAGCGGAGCTACTTTTTTGTCGTCGCCTGCCTGGTAAGCGCTACTTTTCGTTGGCTACGATCGGAGCGGAACGGAACGGAACGCGGTGGAGGCCGCGTCGTGGATTCTTTCTAGCCTCATCGACGGCGTTGATGGTTGCGCGAAAAAGTTGACTCTTCACGAGCTCGTTCGTTTTGTTCTGCACGAGCAGGGCACTTTCCCAAAGCCTCGCACGACCTCAGGCTCGTGGCTTCCAGACTTGTACGCACATTGCTCGCGGCGCTCCAGCTAGACAGGAAAAAGGATGAGAAAATGATCAAAAGGAAAACAAAATGGCATCACATCGTCAACGCGTCTTGGTGGGGCAAGTGCTACAATTCTTTTTTTAGGGAAAGTGCTACAATTCTTTGGTTGACTGTCGCTGTTACTCTCTTGTAAATCAAGTTCGAGGTTACTGTAATAGTTACTATATGATTTGCATCGCAGTTACTATTTGATCTGATTTACGTTTCCGTCCGCATTCTAAGAGCGTCCCCAACAATGAACTCTTAGTTAACTCTTAGAATTATTTATTAGAAAAAAATATATAAGAGAGCAATTAACTCTTCAATGGTTGCTTACAAAGCTACTTCTTAGCTATCACTTAGAATTGTTTAAGAATTAATGTGATAGAGCTAGCTCTTGCTAACTCTTCTTCAAGAGTCGATCTTGTCGCATCTTTTCTCTTTTTCTAATAAACAATTCTAAGAGATAATAAGAGTAGCATTTCTAAGCAACCACTGAAAGACTCCAACTGCCTCTTATATATTCTTTTTCCCTATAAACAATT
>JAUNZO010004465.1:0-20182 GCA_031894775.1 Chloris gayana | reverse complement strand
CGAGATTTTTTCTATTCTACCATCCCACTCAGTGGGTTTCCCCTTTTACCATGACAACATAGGGCTTCCCCTTATACCATTAAACTGTTATTTTCTTTCTTCCTTTACCATTGGTTAGTATTTGACCATCTTTAGCCCTATGAAGCCATGTAAAAAGACAGAAATACCCTCACTTACCTCTAGCACACAAAATCATTTTACACCACATTTTAGGATAGAAAAATTTCAGAAATTTAAAAAATGCCACACATAAGGCAAAAATTCAATAAAATAACAGAAAATTCAAAAAATGAGATCCGTAAGTCACTTGTACCTTACGGTTCATGTTAAACCAAAAATATAAAAATAATTCATTCTATGCAAGCAAGCATGATATTAAAAAGACACACCATCGTAATGATAAATTGACATTTAAGTAGAACTGAAATTTAAAGTCTTGCTAGAACTGAAATTTAAGTAGAAATAGAAGGCATGATTTAAGTGTTTACATGTCTTCTCATACAAGTTTACAAAATACAAGACATCAACATTATAGCAATCATGCTTTATTCGTCTTCCTTGGAGTAATCTTCTTAACTGCTCGCTTAGGAGTTGCTTGTTTGGTAGGAGTTGAAGTAACCATGAGAGGTTCCTGTGACACAATTGCATTGGTCTCTACTTCATTGATGTTAGCATCCATAGTTGGTGTGAGAATTTCTTTAGGAAACCAACCTTTAGTAGTATTTTTCCTTGGTTTTCTTATCCTACAAGGTGAATAAAAAGCAATTGAAATTGTGAGTGGGCAAAATTATAATTTGGTAACAAAAATATGAGACAATAATTGAGACTTGCCTTTTCTTTGTGCCATTCAAATGACACTTGGGGCTGTTTCTCCGATGACCTTTCATACCACATCTAGGACATATGACTTGACCTCTAATCCTCTTCTTTGCTTTCTCGGTCTCTTCACTAGGCTTCTTGCTACCACTACCACCTTCAAGGCAACTTTTGAACTTTTTCTTTCTTTGTCGACCAACGGTCCTCTTATCAAGTGGTGCACCTAAATAAGTTGGGAGGTCCACTTTGGGCCACTGTGTCCTATCCGGAAGTGGCTCCAACAATCTCTTGTAAGCATTTTTGAACATCTCAACAGAGTAGTAGTGATGAACAAAATCCTCCATCCTAACATCCCTAAATGGTTGGGCTGTTATAACACATAATGCATGTGGACATGGCTTACCAGTATGTTGCCATTCCTCACATGAGCACTCGTGGTTGTATGCCTTAACAACATGACGAGTTAGACAATTGTTATTGTCTCGCACCTCTGCAGACATAGTGGTCACCTTGAACAACCGATAAATATTGTAACCCTCTAGTCCTTGCCCTCAAAATAGCTAAGACAACAGGTAGGATTTTACCCGTAAGCCTCTCTCCAATTTTTCTTCTCTTGAAAAACAGCACCATATGATGGACATAAGATGGTCATGTACTTCTCTCCTATATGCTCTTGCCGCAGGATATAGAAGTTCTTCACACTTGAAATTTTTAGGATTTTTAACATAGTTCTTCACAAGGTGAACAAAACATTCTCTATGTTCAGACATTAGGGAAAATAGCTTTCATTGCATTGATTAAAGCTTTATTGGCATCTCGTGCAAATTGCAAGTAGAGGGAGATCTCCTATAGCCTTATGCAACCGAGACATAAACCATGTCCAATTCACTTCGGTTTCACCATCAAAGAAACAAAATGCAATTGGATACACCCAATTGTGACCATCAACACCAATTGCTGCGGCTAAATGACCATTCCATTTACCATTAAGTGCAGTAGAATCAATGCTAATGTATGGCCTACATCCATCCAAGAAACCTTCAATGCAAGGACCAAGTGCACAAAAGAACTTACTGAAATAAATGTGGCCATTAACCATCTCTGTGTCAATCTCAATAACACTGCTTGGCATCTTCTTCTTCACCTCAGCCTCCAACTGTATAGTTCTTTGAAGCTTTCTTCCCAAACACCATACAATACTTGCAAAGCCCGTTGTTGTCCCCTCCAAACCGTGTTATATCCAATAACACACCCATGCTCATCCTGCAATTGGGTCCGTAGCTCCTTAGTACCCATATTAGGCTTCTTCCTAAGGATAGGAAGGGCCATATCAAGCAACCCATGGAGTTGTAGGTGTAGTAGTCCTTCTTCTACTGCTGGATGTACATGTGTGTATATCATTCATTACAACGACCTGCACCAAATAAAGAAACCAACAAAGTAAACCATAATGTCTATGCAAGCACACAAATTTAAACAAGAAAATAAGCCATTCCATACCACAACAGGATCTGCACCATCTCTAATTGGTCTTGCATGGATCTTCCAAGGACAACCCGCACCCAAACAAAAGCCTCTATATCTTGTCCGATCGGTAGCTTCGATGCCTAATTCAAATTCAGGTTTTATGGCATATGTTCTAATGGCCAATCTAAAAACTTTCATGGAAGAGTACTTGATCCCAACTCTCATTACAGGATCTTTCTTGTTATAATCCAAACTGTGCTCTCCGAGTACGGAATCCTCAAATGTAATAGCCACACCTTCAACATCATGCATATTTGGAAGTCCGAAGCATCAGCACTTCTAGTAGCAACATTCTCTCTTGCCTTTTCTGCTGCCTCATCCTCTTCCGTCAACCCTAAAAGCCCGTATATATGTTGTTCACTAGGCATTTGCAACCGACCCTCTTCATCATGTCTTTCCTCAATTTGTATTGTATCCCAATTGATATCCGAAAATGAGGGTTCAACCACTGCTAATGGAAGCCTAAAAATGAAATATATAGCAAGTACATTATGTTATTAACATTTCTTTGGCATATCAAATACACATGACAACATTGATATGAAACTTACTTTGTCTCTACAATCATATTCATATCTCGTGTTGTTCGGGCCATTCAAGTCATTCCCTTTTATTTCCCTACATTTTAAGAGAACTCGGAATTGATATGCACATTTACATAAAATTGAGGGCGAGCAGGACTTACCAAAAAAATCACCAATGCTAGCAAGGCCACCAAGAGCTGCGGTTGCAGCTGCCGTGCCGCCCCTACCGCCGGCGCAGCTGCCGTGCCGCCCCTTCTGCCGGCGCGAGCTACCGCGCCGCCCTCTTCCGCCGGCGCGAGCTGCCGCGCGAGCCACCATCCGCAGCGGCTAGGGTTCCGCGGTGGGATGAGGCGAGCTGCTGCGGACGGCCCAGCCGCGAGCGCACGGGCGAGGGAGGCGGGCGGGGAGGCGCGGCGAAGGGTGGCCGCCGGCCGGGTCGGAGCGGCGGCTGGGCGCGACGCCGTGAAGGACCGGCTCGGGCGTCTCCTCGGGCGCGGCTCCTCCTGTCGAAGAACGAGAGGACACGAGCAAATCGGTCGGGTCCAACGGAGACAAGAAAAACGAATTGAGGGTAGTTTGGTCTATTGACTTGCCATTTAACTGTTACAACATGTAAATTGTAAATAAACTTTAACCAATGGTAAATGAAGGAAATCGATAACAGTTTAATGGTATAAGGAGGAAGCCCCATGTTGTCATGGTAAAGGGGGAAGCCCACTGAGTGGGATGGTAGAATAGAAAAAATCTCCACACAATCGGTCACGATTTTCGTGCTGTTTCGGTCAGTGCAAAGCTCCCAGAAATCAAATCAGCCGCGCCTCAGCCTCACCTACCAAACCGGGGGTTACTCGTCAATCAGACGAGCCCAAATACAACGAAAGCCCCCGCCCACATCAATACGCGGTACCGCTTCGTGCAGGCTGGCCGGTTCGCAATCGTAGCATGTACACTTCGGCCACCAAGATCAGGTTGTAGTAGTACTATTCGTGACGTCGTGTATGTGTCCACAGATATAAATCCCAGTGATTAAATACGTCGCAAGTGGTTGCCTTGCTTTCTGCAGATACACGGCTTCCACGTACCGTCCGCAGTACGTAGTGGTACCCGTACCACCCCTGTATTATACGTAGTACAAACCAATTGAACAGGAGCAGATTTAACTCGGCAAACGAAATGCTTGCGGGGCGGGGCTCCCGTGGCGGTCCCGGGTCCCGGCCATCCAGCCAACCGATGCAGGTATACGATGGGAAAGGTGTTCTTAAATACGCCCGTCCCTGCCCCCTGTCTGTCTGTACAAGGTCCTCCTCCCGTATTTATACGGCAGCACGAGCGGCGCTTGAACCGGACCAGTATTTCACGTGGGCGTCATGCCGTGGAGCCACCGATCCGTGGGCCTACAAGGAGCGGGGCCATGCCGTCAGTGAGGTTTTCTTCTCCTCGTGTCCTCCTGTGTGGACTGTGACGTCACGGGTGAAAAGTTACCGTGCTTTGTTTACCCGTCTACTACATTAAGTCCCCTCGGTGTCTACAGTACTGTAGGTGTATATTACTACCAGTGTCTTTACTGTACTGAGCTGGGGCAGGAGGATACGATAAGCACAGTGCACGCAGCAAGCAGCGCTTTTGTGCAGCAGTTAGAGATATCGATCCGGTGCAGATCCGTCCATGGACGTGTGTCTACGCAAACATACAAGTTTTTTGGGTGCCAAATTCCGGCGGTCATAGCGTCACAACAATGGCAGAAGATTACATGTCAAAAAAACATTTGCCGAGGAAACCGAGCCCTGTTTGCGTGCCATCATGCGAGACGCGCCGCGCGCACCGCCGACCGCCGCGCCGGCGAGGGCGAGCCCATTTATGAGCGATCGGATCGGCGACCGTAGTAGAGTGCCGCAGAAGCAACCGGCGGCAGGCGGCGACTGTAGCGCCCAGCTACGCTGCGCGCGTGGCTACTGGTAGCCTGGTACACGGCGACGGCTTTGAATCCCGCTTTACCCAATCCGTTGCCACCATTGAACGCACCCGCCACATGCCCGAGGAAATGTCAGCGTCGCCCCGGCCGCTTTACAGCCGCGCCGGCCCGGCTTTACCCGGCCGCGCCCACGTTCCCGTCGCGCTCGCCGGCGTCCGCTTCCTCCACCCTCGCCGCGCCGTCGCGCTCCTACGCTAACTGGCGCGATACTGTACAGCGAAACAGCGATAGCGTCGTACGAGCCCGCGTACGTACTACGTACAAACCTGAGGGTCGCGTCAGTGTGACGACGAGTCCGGCGGGGTGGAACATGCGAGCTCGATCCGTCCGTGCGAAGGAAGGTTGCGTTGAGTGCGTGGCCGGCCTATGATTGGAGCGGGAACAGGCGCGGGCATCGGCATCGGCAATCATGGGCGCATGTTGGACCTGATCGGGGTCTCGACCTGTCGCTATATTCGCTCCTCCGATCCGCCGTGGAGTAACTTGCTCGTAAAGCATGCCTGCCCGTTCCCGGCTGTGCCTTGCCATAGAACGCATTGAATATATTCGCTTCTCCGTGTGTGTCCACTGCGTGTAGCGTGTAAAATACAGTGCACTAGCTCGGCGGCAGGGAGATCGACGACCAACGGCCGCCGGTTGAGTGAGCATGCAGAAAACTTCATCGGTTTACTATAATCCGCTAGGAAAGGAATCTATGGTGTCGATCGAACCCGTATGCAGCCTCGTCCTGCCGGGTTTCGGCTTTGCTGTTGGGTGGGGAGCACTGGGTTTGCCGCCGGGTATGGCATCCGTAGTCCCGGTCCCGGCCATCGGATGCTCTGCGCCTGCAATCTCGGCGCCTGTCTCCGGATAGAACCGAGCGCAGTGGTACCCGTATCATGATTTCCGATTGGGCGGAGAGTCAATGCACCCGCTGCAATACCGTGATCCTGCATCGAGCGGCTTGACTTCGGCCTCGGCCCGGTTGGGCGAACCCTGCTCTCGGCAGCTGATAGCGATCTCGCACGGCCACTTGCCCCAACTAGCACTGTTGAGACTTCCACCTGTACGTACACTTCAAAAATTTCGAAACCCATGCCACTAGAGAGACAGGAGTGGGGCCCGTCCCCGGCTGGCATGTCGACGTGCCTGCCATCATGGCCGAGCACGTTGGCACCAGCTGTCTCCCAAGGAGTGGCCTTGTTCCCATTGGTCAGTGTGCTTTCAGACAGGTAAGCCTACGCCAACAAACGCTCCCTAGCCCCGTCTCCCGTCTTGACCGAATAGGTCTACGTCATTTGTCGACGTGGACTAGGATGCCAGCTTGACCAAGGTCCCATCACAACGCAACCTCGCTTTTTGCATTGACACGTTGGGCATACAGGTATGAACCCATATTTCAGAATTCCTCCTGTTCTCTCTAAACTGGTGTGCCAAACTGCCATTGGTCAATATATGCTGCGTGCAGTGCCGCGTGACGACTAACCGATTAAGTTGTTCGATCGCCGCGTATGTTGATCAATCAAGGTCAATTCTCGCTGCATGTGATCCATATCTCTCTCTTTTATCTTTCTCTTTCCAAAAGAAAAGGATGCATAATCCATCCCGGTCAGTGCATCAGTACGTTTCCTACAATCCCGCCTTCAGCTTCATCGTTTTTGTATGTCAACATAATGCAGGTTGTTATTCCCATTTCAAGCATGTTCCATATGAGCTCCGCGTGGCACCTACCCCTACCATCACGTTTCTATATACCACTTTATACGTTCATCCATTCCACTTTATACGTTCATCCATTCCATGCGTGCTTTGTTTACTTAAAAAGACTGTTTGAAAAGAACCGGCTAATATCAATTGGTTTTTCCTTTCCTAAGCATAATTGCAAACAGTTGAGGTGTCGTGCTCCTAGCCATCGAGGAGCGGATCCGTGTAATCATGTATGATCATCACTCATCACTGTCGCCCTAGCTAGGCTAATATGGATGCTCAACCGGTGCTTGATCAAGGGGTTTGATTGGTTAATCACGTCGGCAGGTTTTGGACCGCCTGTTTGTTTAAGCGAAAGCATCAGACCATCAAGGCTTGAGGCTCAAGCAAGCAGCTTGCCATCATTTTCTCAGCCGTTCGATTGATTCCAACCAGCAACTAACAAGGATCGCCCTTAATTAGAGAGGGCTACACGTCGATAGCCGTTTGATTAGATGCTAGCTGCCATGCTCTGTCATTATCAGGACTAATTGTAGACTGACAAAATTAAAACCATCGGTTATCTATCCCATATTCCCATACTATATTGTTCTAGTCACAGAGAGAACATATTTGCCAAATCTCGTTATCTTATCCGACAATCAATTTTCCGGTGCACGGTATAGAGACACGTTAGACGGTATCAAAAAAATAAAATTACATAAGTTTTATATCAATTAATTACTTTGATGTACTAGTATAGTAGGGTGGGTGCGGCCGCGCACTGTTTCATTAGCTGCGCCCATAAACAAGATGAGTACTTCACATCCGGCCAGCACGCCTAACTCGCTAATTAGCTGAGTAGCGCATTAAACCCTAATAATTCTCGTGTCCTAGCTACTTGATCCCCTTGGTTGTCCTTTTGAACGTCCCGATTTTCTCTCACTATCAAATCTTGGAAGTACAATTTAAAATCTTTCGGGAAAGCTGTACTGATTTATTACACAACGGAAGCATGATTAATATTGAAGGACTAGCTCGCAAAACTCTCCCTCGAGATGAGATGGAACGGATGTGTACCAAACATATGGTGCTTGACTAATTAAATATCTACTGAAATTAATTAGTGTACCAAAACTGGCTATATGGTGGCCAACGGCGCTGAGACTGGTGGTTGATCAAGATGTGTTCCAAAGCCATTGGAGAAGAAGATCTCGTGGATCCAGTCTGATGAGCTTAGCTGTAACTGTTGGAAAGAAGGGAGGCAGTAGCATATGCCTGTTTCTCCCCCGTTAGAAGAAAGAAAAATGATTCGATGAAGTTTGTTTTTATATGCGTTTAGCGCACCGTAGTACAAGTGTCTAGCAAATTAGGATCGTGTACCTGCTAATTGCAGATTTTGTTGTTTTGTCTCCCTGATGTTTCCCTCTCATCAGTGTTTGCTTAACTGTCGAAATTTAGTCCATTTTTCAAGAACGCAACTCTCTTTTGGTTACAAAGATACGCTTTTGTCACTCATCGATAAATCTTAGTATTGGTACCTCTAGGATCGCAACGGCATGGATGGAAGGGTCCAAACTGTCACTGTTTAAGAATACGCTGGAGAATAAACTTGCAAAATAAGATTGCTAGACGACTATCCTATCTGAGAATCTAAAATTTAGGGTTGAGGAACTGTCACGCCCTACTTTTCATTTCCTTAATAAACTATTTTTCTCTATTATTATATACTAGAAAAAGGGCTATAAAATTATTTTCTTAAATAAATCATAACTAAAATTAATGCATTCATAGCATCATGGCATGTAGCATTTTTTTTCACGTATTGTAGTTCAATTTAATTTTCCATGCAACCTTTAGAGGCTTAAGGAAACCAAATAAATAATTAAAGGAAACAAAACCCCTAAACCTCCCCGGGCCCAAACCCCTCTCTCCTCCCTTCTCTCTTTCTTCTCCCCGGCCCAAGCCCAGCCAGCAAGGCCCACCCGGCCTCCTTCCCCTTTCTTCTTCCTCCCTCCACCCCAAATCCCGCCGCCCCCAATCCCTTTCCCCCGTTCGAATCCCGCGCCCCCGGAAGCCCTCCCGCTTGCACCCGACCGCCCGCGCGTGATCGCCGCCCCCTCTTCTTCCCCTCCCCGCGTTAGCACGACGGAATTGATGTCCAATCAATGCAAATTAAACACGGGCGCCATCACCGGAGAAACGGCCGCCCACGCCGCGCCGGCTCGCCTAGACCCCCTCCGCTCTATAAAACCCGGGCCACGAACGCCCCGCAACTTTTCCCCCTCTCGCACTCGAGCTCCCCTGCTCCTCTCCCACGCCGGCGCCGCCGCCGGTGACCCGCACGCCGCCCGTTCGTCGCAAGCACGCCCGGCCGCTTCCGTCCTCGCGCGACCCCGGGACGGTGTTCCCCACCACCCACCGCCTCCGCCGGGGCCGACGCAACGGAGAAAAGAGCACCGACGAGGACGCGCGACCCCGCCGGACCTCACCACCCCGACCCCGCCGCCGTCGACCCCTCTCCGGCCTCCCCTACTCACGCGCGAGCACCCGGTGAGCATCCCCGTGTGCTCCTCTCCGTTTTCCCCTTTTCGCCGCTTCGAACCAGCCACCGGAGTGCCGTTCCGGCGAGCTCCGGAGCGCCGCCAATGGCGCCACCGCCCGATGGCCGCCGGCCGCCGCCACCCGGCCCGAGCTCCTCGCGCCGTCCGATTTGAAGCCGAGGGCCCGGATTAGAAGGGGCTCATACCCCTTCATAATCGGTCCACCGTGGACCATGGACCGCGGGTCCACGGGGCCATGCACCCGGTCCACGGAAATTTAGATTTATTTTAATTCGTTTATTCCCTGGATAATGATGCATTTACAAAATAACCCCTGGCGAATAATTTAATTAAATACAGGTTCTATTTTATGCATAATAGCCCCTGTTTAACATTTTTATTTACAACCTAGCCCCTGTTTTAGTATAAGACGTAGCTTTTACATTCTAACCCCTGAATTTAATTAAAATTACACGCGCATGCCTCTGTTTAAAGGAAAATTTACACGTTACCCCTCCAAGTCTATAGTTAATTGCGTTTAGGTCCCCGTAACTTGTTTTTAGCGTAACTTTTGATCCGTAGTTCCAAATTAAGTGATTCTTGCGCCAAAATTCTCGTAGGAACATGTACTTTGCATTTAGGGCATTATCATACTGTTTATTACCTTGTTGCATGCTCTGTATTAATTTATTGCTATGCTTTGTATGTTCCGACGTGATACGCGTATAGTTGAGAACGTCCGGAGCCGCAAGAGTACGAGGATCTGCAGAATCAAGAGTTTGAAGAGTTTGAGCAGCCACCACCGTACGATCAAGGCAAGTGCCCTTGACGCATTTTGTACCTATTTCCGTCTATTCTGTCACATAGTGTAGTAAATGCATGTTTAGATAAAATTGATGAATGCCTATGCTAGGACCTCCTAGTGTTGATTGTTCCTGTATTCCTTGTCGCCATGGACGTAGATTTTGGGGATAAATGGGTAGAATTGCTTAGCTTGCTAATTTATTATGCTCCGGGTCATTGTTAATCTTAAATGCCACTCCTTTACATTTTCTCGCATGATGAATGATGAACTGGATTAATTAGAAACATGGCATAGGGTTTTGGGTGAATGGTTGGGGGCTACGCCGGGGTGTACCGGTAGTCCCGTGTTTGTTATCACCCGAAACATAAGGACCGGTTCTCGGAGCGATAATCCATGCTAAACCGTACGACCCACGAGCCAAGTATGGGCGCGGCTTGGCGTAGTATACGGTAGATGCCGGTGGAGTACGCGCGAAGGAGAGGGGGCTGTGGCTGGGGAGTACCGGCAGTCCCGGGGAGGTGTGGTGAGGAGACAAGGTCTCACAACCATCCGGCTCAAGGGAAGGAAGCCACCGATGGCGGGAGTACACGTCGGGTGAGTGGAAATCCTAGTGGGCGCGTACAAAGCCGGAGGACACCGTGAACCGTCTTGGAGGTGATCTCTTGGCCACACACCCGGAAGTGTGTTACGTGTCCGATGGCACTGGCATAATGGAGACTTTAGTCCACCTAACCTTAGGGGACGAAATCACTTCCTCGTGGGGAAATGTGTACAACCTCTCGCGAGTGTAAGCCGTCATGACAGCTCGTGCTCACGGTCAAGAGCGGCATGGACCCTCACTTGATTAGGGGACAAAAGGGCGGGATGGTGAATGGTGATAGGTTGAACCCGTGATACTTGGCGAGACCTCATTAAAGATAGTAATTAGGATGCTTAATTAAAACCTGATTAGATAGGTGCTTTCTGCATTAACCCCAATAATAGCCTTCCTTATCTATAGCCACATGTCATTCTTTCCCACACTTGCTGAGTACGACATGTACTCACACTTGCTATATCCTACGTTGTTGCTCGGCTCCGGGAGAAGGTTGGGAGTCGTATGAGGGTCGGGACCGGGAGTACTAGGCGGGCGATCCACCGGTCGATGCTCGTGGCGTCATGGGTGTCTACGTTAATTTACTTCACTTGTGATGTACTCGTTAGACCTACGGGTCGTGTCTGTAATAAAGATGGATGATACAATGTAATAATTCGAGGATATGGTTATTTATACTTGTTTATCATTAATGATGTCGCGTATGTGTGATTTAAGCGATCCTGGCACACATACGTTAGCATCCATTTCATCTCTCGGAAATGGGTGTGACAGAAATGGTATCGAGCCATATCGATCGTAGGACGCCTGACCTAGCTAGAAATGGACGAACTCTAGGAAAATATGTACCTCATATACTTTATTTATGTAAACTATTTTCGAAAATTATATCCCCTTGTTATATATTCTTGTTTTGTTGCTTTATCGTTTATATACTTGTAATTGTTTAAATTTTTATCTTATTTCTTCACTCTTCAACTTATAGATGGCCCGCACCAAGCGGACCGCACGCAAGAGCACTTGGAGGACGCATTCGCCGCCCTGCAGCCGCGGCAGACACCGCAAGCACCAAGCACCGCAAGTAGCCGTACCTCGGGAGCCGGTACGAGCGAGGAGGTTCAGCGGGAGGCACCCCCGCGGCCAAGGGCGCCGGCTGCGGGATACGTCCCGAAAAGGTCACGGGATGAAGAGGAATGGGTCCCGCGCGACCTAGCGTATCGCTACGCCGATGAGCTTCGGTCCCACGGGCAATATGCTGGGAACATGGGCACCACTCTCCGGGAAATGCTTACGGCGGCTGGCATCGTCAACCGCCCCTTTTACTTGAGCAAGGGTGTGAAGAGGTTCACACGGGAAGAATGGACGAGCGAGATCGTGGTCTATGAGGGTGAAAGGACACCGGGAAAGTTCAAGAATCCCACCCCGAGGTCCACTCGCGCGACGGCGGATGCCGATGCGGCTTGGAGGGCCATTAGCGGTTTGAGTGACGAGCTCGACAACGAGGTTGGTTGGCACCGGCTTCTCTTACATTCCTCGTCGCCCTAGCCACCGGGAGAGGTATACTGTGGGACCCCTTGGCCCACTTGTGTATCCCAATGAGCTGCTTCGAGCTCGTGATGTGTCCGTGGATGTATGTGAGAGCATGAGCAGCCTACGGGAGGAGAACTTCCACTTGCGGAAGAGGCTATGGGACTTTGAGAAGAGCCATCGGGCCCTTCTTCGCCAGGAGGCGGGAGAAGAACTCGCACGCAGCCTTCGGACTTGGACAGCTGCCTCTCCACCTCCTCCCTACGTCACCAAGTCTTCATCCGTTGAGGAGTCCACTGTCGGCGATGCCGCCTCCCATGCTTAGGAGCTGCCCCTTTTCCCTTTTATTTTAAAGTTTGAGTTGTAATAAAGAACGCTTAGATCGTTTTGCTTGGTGTGATGTAATGAACTATTTTGCTTGGTGTGCTTGATGTGAGTTGTGGGACGCTTCGGCACCTTGTCCACAACCTCATCCTTTTTGCTTATCTAATAATTAAACAATCATGTTTTACTATTTCCTTGATGCATATAGTTATGGGTTATACGCTTTTTCTTTCGCCATTATTATACCTTGTCTTATATCTCCTCCAACTCTACACATCGGATGGTTAACCAAAGGAGGAATGACGCTAACAACAACGCCAACAACAACGCCAACAACGGAATCACTCGTTGAGCGGATGTTGGCCATGCGAGCCCGGTTCATGACCACTTTGGTCCAAGCATTGGGCACTATCCGGAACAATGTCAACAACGGAGCTGCACCGCCGCCGAGGAGTCGGTTGGACGACTTCATGAAAACCAAACCAGTCCCTTTCTCCCAAGCCAAGGACCCAATGGAGGCCGAGGATTGGCTTAAGACTGTGGAGAAGAAGCTCTTGATAGCCCGGTGCAGCGACCGTGAGAAGGTTCTCTTTACAGCCCACCTGCTAGCTGGGACGGCAGCCGATTGGTGGGAAGCTTATTGCAATGCTCACGTCAATGCAGAGACGATCACTTGGAATGAATTCAAGACTCACTTCCGCTCCCACTATGTTCCCGCGGGAGTGATGATGCTGAAGCGAGCAGGATTTCCGCGATTTGAAGCAAGGGAATATGACGGTGAGTGAATACCTCAATCAATTCACTCAGTTGTCGAGGTATGCTCGCGATGATGTGAACACGGATGCAAAGAAGCAATATATGTTCATGAGGGGACTCAACAACGACATTGAGATACAGCTGCTGAATGGTGACTATGTGAATTTCCGGAAGCTGGTGGACAAGGCCCTGTTGATTGAGAACAAGAAGAATGAGATCGAACGGGAAGGCAAAAGGAAGATGTTCTTCTCCGGGCGGTCATCTAGTGGCAACCCCCGTCCTCGCATGATGCTTCCACCCAACACCTACTACCGCGCTCCCAACCCCACCGGGCCACCCATGCACGCTCCTCGCCCCGCTTACCCCATGCAACGCCCCACCTACCAAGCGCCACGCCCCAACTTCCAAGCACCACGCCCCAATTATCAGCATGCTCCACGCCCCACGTACCGGCAAGCCCCTCGCCCTGCTGCACCCACCGCTCCAAATCGAGCTGTCCGGGGCAATGGACCTAGAGGACCCTGCTATCACTGCCATGAACAGGGGTCACTTCGCTAACGAGTGTCCCCACGGGGCAGCTGCAAAGTCCGCATCAGCAAGGAATGGCGCTCGGGGCGGAACAACTACATCTATGGCAAGGTCAACCACGTCACCACCGAAGGTGCTCGAGCAGGACCGGAACGTGGTAATTGGTATGTTTTTGGCAAACTCCAATCCTGCAAGCTGTTACGTTTGATTACGGAGCATCGCATTCATTTATCACATCCAGCTATGTTGCAAAATATACCTTGCCCATATCTACTATGAAGTACACTATGATAGTTAGCTCCCCTGGAGGAGAGATGAGAACTAACCTTGTGTGCCCCAAGGTTATTATTAAGATACTGGGAATAGACTTCTCCTCTAATCTCATAGTCCTAGACTCTAGTGGGCTTGACATTATCCTTGGAATGGATCGGTCGAAGAAGTATGATGGGATCATAGTATGTGCCAAGAGAGCAGCGGTGCAGCTGACCGACTTCGAGAGGGAAATAAGGTGGAATTCATAGCAAAAGAGCCCACGACCAAGGGAGCAATCGTGAATCAAGCTAAGACGGTCACCATTGAGGAGATATCGGTAGTGAGTGACTATCCGGATGTATTCCCAGAACAAGCTGCCGGGTATGCCACCGGACCGTGATATCGAGTTTGTCATTGACTTAGTACACGGGACTTCTCCCATATCTAAGAGGCCCTATAGGATGGGAGTAAATGAGTTAGTAGAGCTTAAGAAGCGGATAGAAGAGTTGCTGGCGTTGGGTTTTATTCGCCCTAGCTCCTCACCTTGGGGTGCGCCGGTACTCTTCGTAGATAAGAAAGACAAGACGCAGAGGATGTGCGTGGACTATCGTTCCCTGAATGAAGTGACCATCAAGAACAAGTACCCACCGCCACGGATAGAGGATCTGTTTGACCAGCTGAGAGGAGCCTGTGTGTTCTCCAAGATTGATCTCGCGATCGGGGTACCACCAATTGAAAATCAGACCCTCGGACATTCCCAAGACCGCATTCATCACCGGATACGGGCTGTATGAGTATACGGTGATGTCCTTCGGCTTGACTAATGCACTCGCCTACTTCATGTACCTCATGAACAAGGTGTTTATGGAATATTTGGACAAGTTCGTTGTGGTTTTTATTGATGATATCCTGGTATTCTCCAAGAATGAAGAGGAACACGCGCAACACTTGAAGTTGGTTCTTGAGAAGCTACGGGAACACAAACTCTATGCAAAGTTCAGCAAATGCGAGTTCTGGTTAAAGGAAGTAGCATTCCTCGGCCATGTCATCTCGGCTGGAGGAGTATCCGTGGACCCGGGCAAGGTGAGAGATGTCTTGAATTGGAAACCACCGCAGACTGTCACCGAGATACGGAGTTTTCTTGGATTGGCGGGATACTACGGACGATTCATAAAGGACTTCTCTAAGATCGCCGGACCCATGATCGAGCTCCTATCAAAAGACAAGAAGTTTGATTGGACCCCAGCTTGCCAAGCCGGTTTTGAGGAGTTGAAAAAGAGACCGACATCCGCTCCCGTATTGGTATTGCCGGACCTCACCAAGAGTTTTGATGTGTATTGTGATGCTTCAACGCAAGGACTCGGGTGCGTACTCATGCAAGAAGGTCAAGTAGTTGCTTACGCCTCTAGGCAACTACGCACTCACGAGAAAAAGTACCCAACCCATGATCCGGAATTGGCGAGCGGTGGTGCATGCTCTAAAGATGTGGAGACACTATCTTGTCGGACATCGTTGTGAAGTCTTTACTGAGACCATAAGAGCCTCAAGTACATATTCACGCGGACCGATCTCAACATGAGACAACGACGTTGGTTGGAGTTGATCAAAGACTATGATGTGGGAATCAACTACCATCCGGGAAAAGCTAACGTTGTTGCGGATGCCCTTAGTCGGAAGGTTTACTGCAATCGGATATTGATGCGGGAGTTACCGCTCGAGCTATGCAAAGAGTCCGAGCGGTTCGACCTCGGATTCTTAAATGAGACCACCGTCATAGAAATTGAGCCTACATTGTTAAAGGAAATTCGAGAGGGACAGAAAGGAGATGAGAAAATAGAGGAGATCGGAACACTCATAAAAGATGGACGAACCACGGAATTTTCACAGGATGAACATGGCACTATTTGGCGAGGCAAGAGGATCCGTGTACCCGATCTGAAGCACATCCGTGATATGATCTTAAAAGAGGCACATGACACCGCTTACTCTATTCATCCGGGTGGCACCAAAATGTACCATGATCCGAAGACACGAGTATTGGTGGTATGGCTTGAAGCGTGATGTTGCTGAATATGTCGCCACTTGTGATACTTGCCGGCGTGTAAAGGCGGAACATCGAGAGACTCGCCGGATTGTTGCAACCCTTGAGGATTCCGGAATGGAAATGGGAAGAGATCGGTATGGATTTCATAGTCGGGTTACCTCGTACGCGATCCGGATACGACTCCATATGGGTTATAGTAGATCGATTAACCAAGGTGGCTCACTTCATCCCGGTCAAGACGACCTATTCGGGAGCCGGACCGGCGAGTTGTACATGTCCGGAATAGTGTGTCTACACGGAGTACCTAAGAAGATTGTCTCCGACGGAGGCACTCAATTCACGTCACGATTTTGGGAGAAGCTACATGAGTCAATGGGCACCAAACTGAATTTCAGTTCTGCGTATCATCCCCGGATCGATGGACGGACGGAGAGGACGAATCGGATCCTTGAGGACATGCTCGAGAGCTTGTGCTTTGGAACACGGTAGGAGTTGGGATAAGAGTCTTCCGTATGCAGAGTTCTCCTATAATAACAGCTACCGAGGCTAGTATTGAGATGGCACCCTATGAGTTCCTCTACGGAAGGAAGTGCGGATCACCATTGTTCGGAGTGAGACAGGTGAGAACAAGGTCTTTGGACCCGATATTCTGAAAGAGGCGGAGGAACAAGTCAAGATTGTGCGTGAGAACTTAAAGGTCGCACGATCAAGGCGAGAAAAGTTACGCGAGATCATAGACGAAGGGATCCGAGCTTTGAGATTGGTGACTTCGTATATCCGAAAGTGTCACCCATGAGAGGACTCCGACGCTTCAAGGTCAAGGGAAAGTTGGCACCCCGTTACATTGGTCCTTTCAAGATACTCGATAAAAGAGGAGAAGTAGCTTATCGGCTAGAGTTGCCGGAGAATCTCTCGGGCGTGCACGATGTGTTCCATGTATCTCAATTAAAGAAGTGCCTACGTGTACCGGAGGAACAACTACCGATGGAAGAAGTGGATGTTCGTGATGATCTCACCTATGCCGAACAACCGGTCAAGATCCTTGAGGTTTCCGAACGGGTGACCCGAAACAAGACCATCCGTATGTGCAAGGTTTTATGGAAACATCACACGAAGCGGAAGCCACATGGGAACGAGAAGAAGACTTGAAAGCCGAGTTTCCCCATCTCTTCTCCGATCCGACCGAATCTCGAGGGCGAGATTCCTCTTAAGGGGGTAGGTTTGTCACACCCTACTTTTCATTTCCTTAATAAACTATTTTTCTCTATTATTATATACTAGAAAAAGGGCTATAAAATTATTTTCTTAAATAAATCATAACTAAAATTAATGCATTCATAGCATCATGGCATGTAGCATTTTTTTTCACGTATTGTAGTTCAATTTAATTTTCCATGCAACCTTTAGAGGCTTAAGGAAACCAAATAAATAATTAATAGGAAACAAAACCCCCTAAACCTCCCCGGGCCCAAATCCCTCTCTCCTCTCTTCTCTCTTTCTTCTCCCCGGCCCAAGCCCGACCCAGCAAGGCCCACCCGGCCTCCTTCCCCTTCTTCTTCCTCCCTCCACCCCAAATCCCGCCGCCCCCAATCCCTTCTCCCCCGTTCGAATCCCGCGCCCCGGAAGGCCTCCCGCTCGCACCCGACCGCCCGCGCGTGATCGCCGCCCCTCTTCTTCCCCTCCCCGCGTTAGCACGACGGAATTGATGTCCAATCAATGCAAATTAAACACGGGCGCCATCACCGGAGAAACGGCCGCCCACGCCGCGCCGGCTCGCCTAGACCCCCTCCGCTCTATAAAACCCGGGCCACGAACGCCCCGCAACTTTTCCCCCTCTCGCACTCGAGCTCCCCGCTCCCTCCCACGCCGGCGCCGCCGCCGCGTGACCCGCACGCCGCCCGTTCGTCGCAAGCACGCCCCGGCCGCTCCCGTCCTCGCGCGACCCCGGGACGGTGTTCCCCACCACCCACCGCCTCCGCCGGGCCGACGCGACGCGAGAAAAGAGCCACCGACGAGGACGCGCGACCCCGCCGGACCTCACCACCCCGACCTCGCCGCCGTCGACCCCTCTCCGGCCCTCCCCGTCCGCGCGCGAGCACCTGGTGAGCATCCCCGTGTGCTCCTCTCCGTTTCTCCACTTTGCGCCGCTTCGAACCAGCCACCGGAGCGCCGTTCCGGCGAGCTCCGCGAGCGCCGCCAATGGCGCCACCGCCCGATGGCCGCCGGCCGCCGCCACCGGCCGAGCTCCCTCGCGCCGTCGGATTCGAGATCGAGGGCCCAGATTAGAAGGGGCCTCATACCCCTTCATCATCGGTCCACCGTGGACCATGGACCGCGGGTCCACGGGGCCATGCACCCGGTCCACGGAATTTTCCAGATTTATTTTAATTCGTTTATTCCATGGATAATGCAAACACTTACAAAATAGCCCCTGGCGAATAACTTAATTAAATATAGGTTCTATTTTATGCATAATAGCCCCTGTTTAATATTTTTATTTAGAATCTAGCCCCTGCTTTAGGATAGGATGTAGATTTTACATTTTAACCCCTGAATTTAATTAAAATTACACGCGCATGCCTCTGTTTATAGGAAAGATTTACGTGCTACCCCTCCAAGTCTATAGTTAATTGTGTTTAGGTCCCCGTAACTTGTTTTTAGCGTAACTTTTGATCCGTAGCTCCAAATTAAGTGATTCTTGCGCCAAAATTCTCGTAGGAACATGTACTTTGCATTTAGGGCATTATCATACTGTTTATTACCTTGCTGCATGCTCTGTATTAATTTATTGCTATGCTTTGTATGTTCCGACGTGATACGCGTATAGTTGAGAACGTCCGGAGCCGCAAGAGTACGAGGATCTGCAGAATCAAGAGTTTGAAGAGTTTGAGCAGCCACCACCGTACGATCAAGGCAAGTGCCCTTGACGCATTTTGTACCTATTTCTGTCTATTCCGTCACATAGTGTAGTAAATGCATGTTTAGATAAAATTGATGAATGCCTATGCTAGGACCTCCTAGTGTTGATTGTTCCTGTATTCCTTGTCGCCATGGACGTAGATTTTGGGGATAAATGGGTAGAATTGCTTAGCTTGCTAATTTATTATGCTCTGGGTCATTGTTAATCTTAAATGCCACTCCTTTACATTTTCTCGCATGATGAATGATGAACTGGATTAATTAGAAACATGGCATAGGGTTTTGGGTGAATGGTTGGGGGGCTACGCCGGGGTGTACCGGTAGTCCCGTGTTTGTTATCACCCGAAACATAAGGACCGGTTCTCGGAGCGATAATCCATGCTAAACCGTACGACCACGAGCCAAGTATGGGCGCGGCTTGGCGTAGTATACGGTAGATGCCGGTGGAGTACGCGCGAAGGAGAGGGGCCGTGGTCGGGGAGTACCGGCGAGTCCCAGGGGAGGTGTGGTGAGGAGACAAGGTCTCACAACCATCCGGCTCAAGGGAAGGAAGCCACCTGATGGCGGGAGTACACGTCGGGTGAGTGGAAATCCTAGTGGGCGCGTACAAAGCTGGAGGACACCGTGAACCGTCTTGGAGGTGATCTCTTGGCCACACACCCGGAAGTGTGTTACGTGTCCGATGGCACCGGCATAATGGAGACTTTAGTCCACCTAACCTTAGGGGACGAAATCACTTCCTCGTGGGGAAATGTGTACAACCTCTCGCGAGTGTAAACTGTCATGACAGCACGTGCTCACGGTCAAGAGCGGCATGGACCCTCACTTGATTAGGGGACAAAAGGGCGGGATGGTGAATGGTGATAGGTTGAACCCGTGATACTTGGCAGACCTCATTAAAGATAGTAATTAGGATGCTTAATTAAAACCTGATTAGATAGGTGCTTTCTGCATTAACCCCAATAATAGCCTTCCTTATCTATAGCCACATGTCATTCTTTCCCACACTTGCTCGAGTACGACATGTACTCACACTTGCTATATCCTACGTTGTCTGCTCAGCTCCAGGAGAAGGTTGGGAGTCGTATGAGGGTCGGGACCAGGAGTACTAGGCGGGCGATCCACCGGTCGATGCTCGTGGCGTCATGGGTGTCTACGTTAATTTACTTCGCTGTGATGTACTCGTTAGACCTACGGGTCGTGCTGTAATAAAGATGGATGATACAATGTAATAATTCGAGGATATGGTTATTTATACTGTTTATCATTAATGATGTCGCGTATGTGTGATTTAACTGATCCTGGCACACATACGTTAGCATCCATTTCATCTCTCGGAAATGGGTGTGACAGGAACTGTGCAGGATCAGTACAAGACCTTGGCA
>JAUNZO010004462.1:0-49593 GCA_031894775.1 Chloris gayana | reverse complement strand
ATCTCCATTCTTTGCAAAATTTGTGATTTGCATCCCTCTTTATAGTACGGCATCCCTATGACTCAAAGCAAAGAAATAAAGCGAGGCACAAGCTTTGAGAAAGGGCTTTTCCAAATTCTTTTTTTATTGCATTTTACATTTCATTTCTCCTTTTTGATTGTGCTTGCTACACTTTCATGTTCTTTGGATATTCACTACACACATTCTCATGAAAGCATTAGTCCAAATTTAATTGTATTGATATCAATCATCCAGAATAAAATGAGGGGCCTAGATGCACTTTCAATCTCCCCTTTTTGGTGATTGATGCCAATACAATCAAATTTATAAAAAGATAGATTAAAAAGCACAACTTGCAAAGATAAAAGACGAGCTCCCCTTTATATGTGCATGAAATTGAATTTCAAAAGTTGGTCTATACAATACCAAATGCACATTAGAGATACAAATTATGAGGAGCTCCCCTTTATCTATGCATCCATTATAATAAACCAAGAACAATGCAATATGTACATTTTATCATCACACAAATACATCTAAAAAAAGAGAACAACAATACACCACGCATATCATAAAGCAAACCACATGGATAGATAAATAAACCAAGTCTAAACTTATTACAAGCAATCCATAGTTCCAACCAAACCACTTGTCCATCTCACATAGTTCATTACACCATAAAAGACAAATATAAAGATAAATAGAAATTTCTTCTCCCCCTTTGGCAACACATCACCAAAAAGGAGAAAAGAACCGGAACGACCAAGAGAGGATCACTCGTCATCATCGTCGTCGTCGTCCTCGTCCTCCTCATCGCTCTCCTCCTCATCCTCGGGCGTGCCACTCCCTTGCCTTTCTCATAGAGTGGGATCCGAGTGCTAGAGCAGGGAGCGGTGGCGGATGGGACATCCTCTCGCGCTGTCATTCTCTCCACTCTCGGTGCCACCGCCCTCCACATCCCGAGCTGCCGCTCGTGCTACTCGTGCCACCACTCCCGCGGCGTGCTGATATGGAGCCCAAGGATCCTCCCACCGTCGAGGTACTATCGGTGCAAGATCCAAGGGAGGAGGTGGTGGCTGCTGCCGCTGCCGCTTAACTAAGTGAGAGAGATACCGGTGATGTCCTTCATTGATGCGCCGCTGTTCCATCCTCATCTCATAGATGTCCTCACTATTAGCCTTGCACATGCAAAAGATGGACTTGAGGACCGAGCTGATGAATCCGGACTTGCCGCTAGTCCGGCGAGAGGAAGTAGCCGGAGCATCTCTAGTCGTCTCGATCCGATGGTGGAGGAGGTGGTGCCTCGTCTCACTCGGGGATCCCTGAGGAGTGGGTAGAAGACGGAACCTCTTGGGACGAAGTCCGGGTGGTCCCTATGATGAACAAAGTGCATCCCGATGGATGGCCTCAATCATCTTCATAATAAAGGGAGCAAAGGGAAGGCTCGCCTCGTGAGTGTAGGAGTGGTTGATGATTGAAGTCCAAATGTGCTCAAAAACACGGAACGGCTCAGCTCCAGGACGCATGGCACAAAGCAAAGTCTTGGAGGCCGCCAAGAAAGAAGATGCATCCCCTATCTTAGGATCCAAAGTCCATCTCGAACATGTTGTTCGTAACACGGTAGTAGGGGTGCAGTCCGAGTGTGTCCCAATGATCATCCCCTTGGGTTGATCATAGCGGCTGTCATACATGAACTCCAAAGCTGCATCATCTCGGGGGTCAAACACATTCACATTGTTCTTCATAGTATCTTCATGACCAAATCCGAGAATCTGTGCAGAGTCAGCATAGGTAACGTGAAACCGGTTTCCATCAAGTGTCCAATGCATGATGGAGTCCTCCCGTGAGTCTTCATTGAACTCAAGCCAAAGGGTGGCATAGAACCGAACCACCGGCTCCGTGTTCCACCCATACTCAAGCCTCATGAGCTCCACCATGTCTCTCCTAGTACACTCAGCCTTGATTTGAGTGAAGACCGGATCATTCTCGACGAGCCATCCAATCCCACTTGATCCACTTCATCTCATGAGTCTTGTTCTTCGGTTTGAGCACCTCCTTGTACCACTCAGCTTGGGTGTGGTCCCAAAACCCGATGTCCTCCACACCCCTTTCCTTTGCCTTGATCCACGGGCACTTGCTCCTATATTTTTGCACCTCATCTCTCGTAGAAGGGTACATTGTAGCCTCGCACCGCCTCTCACAGACCGGTGACCGCAGCTCATACTTGTGGTGCTCCCGCAAGTTGTGGACAATGGGGAGAAACCACTCATCCCCGCCCACATTTCCCGCCTCCTCTTCACTTTCTTCTTCCTCACTTGACACCGGAGCGGGAGGAGGTCTCCTAGCTGTGCTCTTCCCTTTGCCTTTTCCAAGTCCTTTGCCCTTGCCGGGCCAAGACCACGGGAGGAAGATTGGTGACCGGTTCCAGTGGCTTGCCTCTTGGCACGGCGTAGATTCGGCACATCAAAGTCCGAGTCCGAGTCATCATGACTTTGAGGTGCGGGAAGCTTGGAAATTGTCTCCTTCCTCGCCACGAGTCATCTAACGAGAGAGAAAAAAATGTGTAAGGAGCAACATACACAATGTGGATATCTAGAGATACTAAGAAGATGCTAACAAGAAAGGTTCCTGTCGGAACTTCGGTACTGTGTACCGGAACTTCCAGTACTCTCGGTACCGGAACCTCCGACGGGTTCCTTAACTCGTCGAAGGTGACCCATACCGGAACTTCCGGTAGCCTACCGGAACTTCCGGTAGGGGTCAATCCTAACCCTAGCAAGTGCGAAAAATCACATCTAGCCAATGGATTTACATTCTAGAAGCATGCTAGTGTTCTAGAACTGCTAGAGAACCATCTAAGCATCAAATATTCCTAGGGATTCAAGGATTTAACCCTGGATCTAGAAGTGAAGGCAATGAAGGAATACCTTCTCCTCTAGCTAGGAGCTTGGAGAAGACCGGAGGGAAGATCATGAAGGAGCTTGCCGAAGATCGCCGCCGGAAGTTGAGGGGCACCTCCGGTTGATGAAGATTCGAGTTGGAGGAGAGAAAAAGTGAGGGTGTTTTTCAAATGGGAGCCGTCCCTTTCAAGGGGACGGGCTCCCCTATTTATATCGCCGCCCCGCACCGGAACTTCGGTAGCCTACCGGAACTTCCGGTGCGGGCTCAAACCCTAGGTCAACGTCCCGCACCGGAACTTCCGGTAGCATACCGGAACTTCCGGTGTGGGCATGACACCCGAGGGTGAGCTCCCGATCGGAGCTTTCGCATCGGGTACCGGAACTTCCGACCGGAAGGAAAAAACTCCGGTTTCGACCTCCAGTCGGAACCTCCGCACTCCCACCGAACGTTCGACTAGGAAAAGCGCCGAGCCCCGGACCCCATACCGGAACTTCCGGTACCCTACCGGAACTTCCGATAAGGGGGAAAACATAGAGGAAAAGATGAAATTTTGGGGAGAGTTTTAAAAAATAATTTGATGGACTAGTGGGATATCTTGACATCATGTGATCAGTATACAATCAACAAACAAAGCTATGATCACATTTTGACAAGATTTGACCTATTGGTCAAGAACCAAGAAAAACTTTCAAAATAGCTTGGTTAATTTTTGAAAGCATGCATTTCAACTTAAGATTCAAAAACGATTAAAACAACAAGCAAATGTGCACGCTTTTACACCACGTTACTAGAGTCAAGTATATTTAGCTCACTCCTTAGATAGAAAAACCGACTTTCATCTAATGGCTTGGTGAAAATATCGGCCAATTGATTTTCGGTTTTCACATGGCTCACCTCAATATCCCCTTTGATAGAATGATATCTCAAGAAATGATGGCGAATGTCTATATGCTTTGTGCGCGAATGCTCAACGGGGTTATATGCTAGCTTTAAGGCACTCTCATTGTCACATAGGAGAGGAATACGGTTCAACTTGTAACCATAGTCCCTTAGAGTTTGTCGCATCCACAATAGTTGTGCACAACAACTACCGACCGCCACATACTCCGCTTCGGCCTTGGATAGGGCAACGGAATTTCGTTTCTTGGATGACCACGACACTAGGAACCTACCCAAAAATTGGCAAGTCCCGGAGGTACTCTTCCTATCCACTTTGTCCCCGACATAATCCGCATCGGAATAGCCTATAAGGTTGAACTTTGAACCCTTGGGGTACCAAAGCCCTAGGTTGGGTGTGTGCACTAAATATCTCAAGATCCTTTTAACGGCCACCATGTGGCACTCCATAGGAGCGGCTTGGAAACGTGCACACATACACACACTAAGCATGATATCGGGCCTAGATGCACAAAGGTAAAGCAAAGAGCCGATCATAGAGCGAAAAACCTTTTGATCAACCGGCTTGTCCTTCTTGGTGAGGTCGAGATGGCCGTTTGTTGCCATGGGCGTCTTGGCGGGTTTTGCCTTGTCCATGTCAAACTTCTTCAATATGTCTTGAGTGTACTTGGCTTGACATAGGAAGGTGCCCTCCTTGAGTTGCTTGACTTGAAATCCTAGAAAGAATGTCAACTCTCCCATCATAGACATCTCGAACCTCTTTGTCATTATCTTGCTAAAATCATCACAAAATATTTGATTAGTAGAACCAAATATTATGTCATCGACATAAATTTGGCATACAAATATATCATGATCAAAACGCTTTGTCGGAGGGTTGCATCGGCCTTGCCCATCTCAAAACCTTTTTCAAAAGGAAATTCCTAAGACATTCATACCATGCTCTTGGTGCTTGCTTAAGCCCATAGAGCGCCTTATGGAGTTTGTACACGTGGTTAGGATACTTAGGATCTTCAAAGCCCGGTGGTTGCTCCACGTACACTTCTTCCTTGATTGGCCCATTTAGGAATGCACTCTTTACGTCCATTTGGTACAACTTGAAGTTGTGGTGAGTGGCAAAGGCAAATAGTATTCTTATTGATTCAAGCCTTGCCACGGGGGCATAGGTTTCATCAAAGTCCAATCCTTCTACTTGTGAATATCCTTTTGCCACCAATCTTGCTTTGTTCCTTGTTACAACACCGTCTTCATTTTGTTTATTGCGGAACACCAACTTGGTGCCCACAACATTTTTGCCTCTTGGTCTTTCTTCCAATGTCCAAACTTCATTTCTTGTGAAGTTGTTCAATTCCTCTTGCATGGCCATCACCCAATCCGAGTCCTCGAGTGCTTCTTCTACTCTAAATGGCTCCAAAGAAGAGACAAAAGAGTAATGTTCACAAAAATTACGAGACACGAGAACGAGTGATTACCCCCTTTTCTATGTCTCCAAGAATTTGTTCCACGGAGTGATCACGTTGCACACTTTGGTGCACTCTTGGGTGTGGTGGATGTGAGCTTGTTTGACCGCCATCTTGCTCAACCTCTTGATCATGTGTTGTAGGTTCATCATCTTGTGCTTGAGCATGATCTTCATTACCAACTTCTTCATCTTGATCAACTTGATCATGATTTGTGCATGGTTGGTCTTGACTTGAGGGAGGAGGTTGATCTTGATCATTTTGCGGTTCTCGCGGTCTCACATCACCAAGTGCCATTCTCTTGATTGCTTGCCTAGGAGCCTCAACATCTGCATTGTTAATAACAACTTGTTCCCGTGAGAGCCGTTAGATTCATCAAACGTCACGTCCCGTAAAACTTCAACACAACCGGTGGTTTTGTTAAAGACACGATAGGCGTGACAGTTTGAACCATACCCAAGCAACAAACCTTCATCAACCTTAGGGGAGAACTTTGAAGTCTTGGGTTTCTTGTTGAGCATGAAGCATTTGCTCCCAAAAACTCAAAAATACGAGATGTTAGGATTTTTACCGGTTAGTAGCTCGTATGGTGTTTTCCTTAAGAGTCGATGAAGATACAACCGGTTGGAGGCATGGCATGCGGTGTTGATTGCTTCGGCCCAAAAACGATCGGAGGTCTTGTACTCATCAAGCATGGTTCTTGCCATCTCTATGAGAGTGCGGTTCTTTCTTTCGGCCACTCCATTTTGTTGAGGTGTGTAGGGTGTCAAAAACTCATGCTTGATGCCTTCCTCATCAAGGTACTTGAGTGTTTTTGAATTCGGTACCGTTGTCACTTCTTATTGCCTTGATCTTCACTTCAAATTTATTTTGTGCTCTTTTCAAGAGAGTCTTGAGTACATCCTTCACTTCACCTTTATCACACAAAAAGAATACCCACGTGAAGCGAGAATAATCATCAACAATAACAATTCCATATTTGTTACCGCCAATGCTAATGTAGGCAATGGGACCGAAGAGGTCCATGTGTAGCATCTCCAACGGTCTTGTGGTTGTTACAATGTTCTTGGATGGATGGGGTGCTCCAACTTGTTTTTTGGCTTGACATGCACCTGCAGATTTTGTTTTTCTCAAAGCAAACATCTCGTTAGTCCAAGGATGTGACCGCCCTTTTGGAGTTTGTGAAAATTTCTCATACCGACATGGGCTAGTCGTCTATGCCACAACCATCCCATATCGAACTTTGCAACTAAGCATGTGTCAAGTTTTGCTTTATCCGCGGTAAAATCCACAACATAAAGCTTTCCTTTGAGCACACCCTCAAAAGCAATCGAGCCATCACTTTTTCTTGAGACAATCACACCCTTGTAGTTGAACAAGCAATTGTAGCCCATTCCACAAAGTTATGAGATAGACAACAAATTGAAGTCAACGTTATCCACAAGCATAACCTTCGAAAGTGAATGCGGAAAGGTTAAAGGAATGTTACCATAACCCAACACATATCCCTTTCCATTGTCTCCGAAGGTGATATACTCATTTCTTTTTTTGCTTGGCTCGAATGATTCGAACATTTTCTTGTCTCCGGTCATATGATTGGTGCATCCACTATCCACCATCCATGATGAGCCACCGGAGGAGTATTCCTACAAAACAATTTATGCTTTGTTTTTAGGTACCCAAATTTGTTTGGGTCCTCTCACATTAGTAACAAGTGCCTTGGGCACCCACACACAAGATTTGTAGGTCTTGTTGCGTGGCCCAACATATTTTGCATAGACACGGCCATGTTTATTCCTCATTAGCACATAGGTTGCATCGAAATCATTAAAGAGAGCACAAGAGGGGTTAGACACATTAGTACGCAAATCACAAATAAGAGAAGATTTGTTAGTGTTCTTGATTTGCTTCTCCGTCTTGACTTGTTTCTTTTGATATCCAGCTTTCTTGGTGAACTTGATGAATTCAGTGCCATTCTTGTTGACTCTTGCATTGTGCTTGTCACCTTGCTTGTATCCAATGCCATCCTTCACATGTGGCCGCCTCACATTGGTGTATGCGCCCCTTGCATACTCGGCCTTGGCATCATCGATGGCCTTCACCTTCTTTTGTGCTTGTTGTTGAAGCTCTTGCACTTGTTTCTTCAAATCATCAATAGTCTTGATGTTTCTTGTACAAGCTTCAACATCAATCTTGTGGCACCTAGTGCACTCATTACTAGATGGGGGGCAAGATGAAGATTGAGAGGAAGTAGTGTTACACTTAATTTCCTCAAATTGCACTTTAAGCGAATTGTGATCCTTTTGCAAGTTATCACACTTTCTTGAAGTGACACGTTTGTGACTTTAAGTGTCTCACTATTTTCTTCAAACACTTTGAGAGACTTTACCAAGTCCTCATTCTTCTTCCTCTCAACTTCTAGGAGCTTCTCAAGTTCAAGCACCCTTTGGTTCTCTTGAACAAGCATTTTCTCTTGTTTCTCAAGAAGCTCCTTTTGTCTCTCAATAGTCTCCTCTTCCTGCTCAATGATGTCCAACAAATCAAATATGTTAGGAATTTGAGAACTTCCATTAGCATTTATCTTAAAGCCCTTAGCCATCATGCATTTGTGTCCGACGTCATCTTCATCATCGGTCAAGCTTCCAAACAAGGAGGAGTTGGTCGGTGTGAGCCCAATAGCAAGTGATGCAATGCCTCCCTTCTCTTCATCGGATTCCGACTCGGAGGAGGAAGATGATCCATCGGAGTTCCATTCTTGTCCAATGTGTGCTTCACCCCGACGGTACTTTCTATGCTTCTTGTACTTCTTGTCACCCTTTGCTTGTTCTTGTAGTTCTCCGGACACTCCGCCATGAAATGACCTTTGTCTCCACAAATATAACACTTGTTTTTAGCTTTTCTTGAATTGTTCTTGTCTTGATCATTCTTCTTGAAGCTTCTTTTTGACATGAGCTTGTTGAATCTTTTCACAAAGAGAGCCATTTCACCATCACTATCATCATCATTCTCCTCAACCACCTTCTTTTTCTTTTCTTGTTCGGCATTGAGAGCCAAATCATTTTTGCTCCCACTAGCTTTTTCTTTGTCCTTGAGTAATGCATTGATCCTATTCCCTTGATCAATTTGCTGTTTTTGGGAGAGCACCTTTCCAATCACTTCATCGATGGTGAAGTATCTAAATCCATCTTTGTCTCATTATGTTGGATACTATGTTGGCGTCCCATGATTGCAAGGCTTGTAGCAATCTTCTATTCACATCCAAATCCAAAACCTTCTCTCCAAGTGCTCTTCTCTTGTTTACTATCCTCATCATTCTATCATGGGATTCCCTTGGCCCTTCATCCGATCTCATGACAAAGTAGTTAAAATCTTCTCTAAGCCCTTCTAGCTTAGACTCCTTCACACTATCAATGCCCTCATGAACCAACTCAAGCTTCAACCAAATTTGATGGGCATCCTCCAATCCGGCTGTCTTCTCATACTCGACGGTACTAAGTGCGGACACAAGAGCACTAGCCGCCGTCACATTGCACAAGTCTTGTGATGTTGGCTTGCTTCTACATTCTCACAAGAATCCGTTTTGAGTCACACTTCTCACATTTTGATGCATTGAGTCCAAATATAGTAGCATCTTTGTTTTCCAATGATCAAAGTATTGACCATCAAAATATGGTAGTCTTCCGGAGTCGGGTCCAATGTGCTCATCCCTTCCATCACTATAGGAGTATGGTGTTTTGTTGTAGCTTATTGGCAAAGCACTAGGCACATCTCCATCCTTGGCAATTCCTTTTCCACTTTCATTTCTTGTCTTATCCGGTGAGTTCTCATGACCTACTTCACCGATCTGGTTTAGGTGGTGCTTCACCACTACCACTAGCCGTTGCATCTTTGCCATTTATCATCTTTAATCTTCAAGCGGTGAGGCTTCAACGAAGATACCCGCTCCGATACCAATTGAAAGTCGCCTAGAGGGGGGGGGTGAATAGGCGAACCTAAAATTTTCTCGCGAAATAACACTAAGACGAAAACGTCAAATACCGGAACTTCCGGTAGGGTACCGGAACTTCCGGTGCAGGGGTGATAAATGCGGAATTAAACCCTATACAATTCTAGTGATTACAACAAGGAAAAACACAACCCTATGCAATTCTAGGAATTTAACGGCACAACCGAAAACTAACAAGCAACCTAGTAAATTAAACAACAACGCGCTTAAGAAAAAGAGGGAGCACAAGAGATATGGATTTTTCACCGAAGTTAAAGCCCACCAAGGACTCTACGTCTCCGTTGAGAAAGTCCACCAAGGACCGGGTTTGTCTCAACCCTATTTCTCCCTCAAGTCACCACCAAGGTTGAGCTTGAGTTTTCCACTAGCAAGGTCCCTTCCGGGACGGACAAAACAAACTTCTCGAGCCTCACCACACAAGTTGGGAGCTCACGAGCACGCCTAGCCGTCTAGGAGCTCAAAGCTCCAAGAGTAACAAATCCAAATCACAAGCTTGACGGGAGTGAAGATGCTCAAGAATGGAATCAAGTCTCTCAAACACTTGCTCAAAGTCTCTCACTCAAATCCTAGCTCAAGGATGGAATTTTTGCTTTTGGAGAGGATTTGGAGTAAGTGGAGTGAAGCTCAAATGTGTTTTGGTTTGGAATGTGCAAGAGATTGTGAGTGTGGGGTGGAGTGTGGCTTATATACCACAGCTCCAAAAAGAGCCGTTGGCTCTGTCTGAAACCTCGCACCGGAACTTCCGATAGCACATCGGAACTTCCGGTATGGTTCGAATTAGGGTTAGATCTGGATTTTTGGCCCGCACCGGAACTTCGGTGGAGTACCGGAACTTCCGGTACCTAGGTTTAGGGTTTGAAAAATGGGACCGCACCGGAGCTTCCGAGTGTCATATCGGAACTTCCGGTATGGCATTCCGGAGAGCTTAGAGCTCTCCGTTAGCCTACCGGAACTTCCGGTACCGGGGACCGGAACTTCCGGTATGACTTTTCCGGAGAGCTAAACTCTTTGTTAGCCTACCGGAACTTCCGGTACCACACCGGAGCTTCCGATGGGTCTAGAAAGAATGGGTTTGGGATGGATTCTTGAGTTTGTGAGCATCTCAATTCTTTGCCAAATTTGTGATTTGCATCCCTCTTTATATTATGGCATCCCTATGACTCAAAGCATGTGGTTGGAAAACATAGGATCAACATGGTCAAAGAAAGTTAGAGCTTGTCTTTACCAAAATAATTCTATCTTGATATCTTCTTCTTACTCATGGTCATGGATCACTTCCAATCCTTCCTTGAATCCCTCATTTGTACTCTTCTATGTGTAATTCTATGAAATCTATCACCCCTAGGGCAGACAAGTACCAAAGGAAATGAGCAAATGGGAGAAGGGTTTTGATCTATTTTAAAAAAAAAAAATCCGTGTCAATTGGAAGTATGAAAACTAGATGATGATTATAGAGTCTCAAGCGGGAGTTAGGTTAAGTTATTATCTTATTCTTTATTTCAGTGAATGATCACTTTATGTGTAACTCTTTTTTTTTTGGAAAAAAGACTAGTCCTTGCATTATATTTCTAGACCACTCTTCATATTATTCTTCTTCCTAGCATGAAGGTCATTTTTGCTGGGTTCACTAATCTTTAGCAACCTCTACTTTTGTGAATATTTTAAAACTGACATGGAATAGGCATATATTGTTGAATTTATTTTACTATTGCGAAGAGAGTAATCAAGTAAAATTCATTCTAAAGAGTGGGAGACATTATAATTCATTTAAAAGAGCCATTAAATCCTCTTTTATCACCTCCTACGTGATCTATTAAAATTTAGCTCCTTATTATGCTTCATTTAGAAATAAGCCTCCCTTATTTTTGTTGTTAATAGGAGGTTGACACATCATTTCTTTAAGGTTAGCTTAGGAATATACTTAATTTGAGCTAACAGTGAGGTTGCCCATGTCTGTTATTCGAGAAGACATTGGTGTTTATTTTCGATAAGAAAATCTGTTTAAGCGATGAACTAGTATAATATATTTCTAATAACAAGCAAATTCTCTCCTCGGGACATTATATCTTACTACACTCGCTACAGGAATCAGGCCTTACATATTTGAAATTCACAGTTCGATACATACCAATCTGCAATAATTTTATTGTAACAGTCACACAATCATGGAGTTCAGAGAAGTTTATTTAGGTATTCATCCACGGTAACATACTTGACTTCTGGATAAAGCTCAGTAGCTTCAACTCCAAATGAAGGCTCGATATCAAAATTTGTGTGATCCCCCTTCACCCAGACAGAATGGCTGATTGATAGTACTACATTTAGTGGCATTGGAGCCTCTGAAACATTACAGGGCGAGTCACGTCAGAACATGACAAGTGCAAACCTTCTACATGTGGAAGTGGAAATAGATAATGTGGGCCAAGACAAGGATTCTGACTGCTCCTTTCCTTTTTACCTTTAATCTTCTTCAGGACCTCATCTTCTGGGAGGTACACCCTCTGAAATGTCTTCCCGACTTTCTTTTCCCAGAGTGAAACAAGCTCGTTGTGGGACAATATATTGCTTGGTGGCCTAATATACATGATCTTGTTCAGAGTCCTTGGATCATCTACAGCTTTAATAGTGTAGGTGCCGATGTCCTCCTCACTTACAAAGATTCCTATTATTGATTATGCGAATCAGAATGTAGACAAAATTATTTATTTTTCTCTGTTATTCAACCATAATAACAGAGATTGATTCAGTTGTAAGAGAAAACTCTAATTGCCAAGATAACATAATCAGATTTACCTTTCAAATTTCCATCACCTAATATGACAACTTTATCTGTTGGAGGGACACCAGCTCCAGCTTGTGCAAGATTCGGTAAGAAGCGAGCAGCAAAGAAGTTAGAGGACACATATGTGTATGGGATCCCCTCAGCCTCGATGACACGTCTTACACGAGCCTTGGATGCAAACATTGACTTTGCAGGTTCGACTGCATGTACTCGATCCACGTCATTACCAAACTCAGATGGAAAAAATTTCTGTGATGAAGATCTTAAACTGATCACACAGGAATAATTTGGGATTGCAGTAGCTCAAGGAAAATAGAAAAAGTAACTTCCAATAATGGTACAAGGTTAGCAAAGAATCTACACAAGGTTAGCTAAAAGAAAATTATCACCTCGTATGCAGAAACTGTAAATACGAGTGCTCAGCATGATTTAGAAAAAAAAAATAAAACCACTAACATCTGAGTTCCATTTTAGGTCATTCTTTTTTCTGCATGGTATGCTAAATTTGAAGAGGAAGAAAATACATGTTCTAAGGTCATTCCTTTTTCTGCATAGTGTGATATATTCGAAGAGGATGAAAATACATGTTCTATTGGAAAAAAAAAGAGAAGTCTTATGAATAAGTTATTACTAACATAAAAAAACCCTTTCTCCAGAAACTGAAACTGAATCAATATGATCAGGAATCCATTATAACACACAAGAAAGAAGCTATTAAATTTGACAGGGAAAGCGACTATGACAGGACAATGATAGATCACTATAAATGAACTTCCATGAACAAGGACAATCTTAGTTGAATGTTCAGTATAAACTATGCAGTACGCACAGGTAGAAATCCCCATTGAGGTAAAGAAGTCACCTTTATATTCCCAGCTTCTTTAATAGCATCGATGATGCGGGTTTGGTCAGGAAGTAGAGCATAACCAACGGCTGAGATCACAACATCCACTGATTTTATAGTGGCCACCAAACTCTCATGGTTGTACAAATCCCCCTAATGATCCAACATAAATAGCATTGAAATGACCATTGAATAAACCAGTATCAAGAAATTATCTAATAATCAACATAAGACTGAAATAATCAAGGATGGGCACTGCACTCATCAACGTTATATCCAACTACTTGATGTCAGCAAAAGTCACTATAGCCTACAAATCTGACAGTGTAAAATTCAACACGCATGCCTCAACTAAGATAAAAATTTCTTTCTGCGTGCATTTGGTTGTTAGTAGGAGCGCTGGTTATACAAGTAAATTAAGTTATCACATCTGACGTCTCAACTTTTTATTCTCAACCGAAAGTTTAAAGTAACTATCATAGACAATTGACACACAGTATCGGTCTCTGAATCTGAGTTAAGCCAAGCAGTAGCATCTCAAATGTTTCAACCAGAAATCCATATCAATCTCCTCCCCGACACCCCCCCCCGAGTTATGGTACCAGTAGGATAATATCAGTATGGATGGAGACACCAGCATCGATGGAGGAGGCACAAAAGAAAAGGATAAGAAGACCAGCTTGCCTTAACGAGGGTGACACCAGCGTCGCGGAATCCCTGGAGAACGGCAGCCTTGGCGGGGTCAGCGGGCGCCGGATCGCGGATGAGGGCGAAAGTGGGGTGGCCCTCGCGGGCGCTGGCGGCGACGATGAACCGGCCGATGTATCCCGTCCCACCAATCACCAGCACCCGGCTCCGCTCCTTCTCCCCCGCCGCGGACGACATCTGCGATTTTTTTTTTTTTTTGACAGCGCAAGCAGAGAGTTGATAGACTCAAGAAATGGCGAACAAAGCAGTTAGCGTGCCGAGAGGGTACTTTGTACTGGTGTCCTGTCCTGGTGAGTGGTGAGAATCCCGGCTCAAGGATCGGGAACACGGGTGCAGTGAATCTGGACTTTCACGTGCTTGTTGGTGTAATATAAGAAAAACATATGTATTTGACGAATTTGTTAACAAGTTCCTCTATGTTGCTGATTGTTAAAAAAGCTGGTCTAATGCATGTGTCTACTGCGTAGGAAAGTATTACTCATCTATTCTGTTTTTCTTGTTGTTAGGACAAGCAATCTAGTGCAAATTTTTACTAAGTAGCTTGTCCTAACAACAACAAAAATAGAATGGAGGAGTATTTGAACTAAGCCAACCATAGATGAACAAGAAAATAAAACGGAAAATATCAACTATTTTATCTCTTCCCGCTACATATACCTGAACTGTTGCAGAGAAACTTCTATATTATTTGTTGACGTCAAAAGTCGCCGACACACCGTCGTCCGGAGAGTCCACCGAAATTCCAGCTGACGCAGAATCCCGTGCTCCCAACGGACCGGTTCAACTCGCCGATGTTCGTGTGCGCTGGTGCAGTGCGGATGGTTTTCCCGCAAACCAACAAAGACGATAAAAGAGTGTAAAATTCCAGGTCATCGGCCCGGATAGACCGATGTGCAGCCATGGCCGATCACGGCATAAGATAGACAAAATCGGCCATGAACAGAGAACAGCACGGCCCATCCATTTATGTATTAAATGTTAGGCAAACGAACCGTGGTACAAACGATACGAAATCAGCCGATGCTATAACATGCGATCGGTGACTAGCAACCGATTTCGTCGGTAGACGACCAAATCATTAAGACTTTACAGGGATATGTTATCGAGTACAATGTAAACAGAGCAACTATTAATAGGATGTAATTAGTTTGGTAGCAAGAGGATAGTTTAATCATCAATCGGATCCGTGAATCGGCCGATCGGATATGCGGCCGATTCTCGCCATTGATTATATCGTTGAATTATTTAGATCTCGTCCAAAGGTATAATGATGATCAATAAGATCATACTTAGTAACTCGGGTTCAAAAGCAGCTTTAACAGGTTTAGCATTAATTAAACATAAAACAGCTTAATGAACGTGATAAGCAATCGGCTAAAACTCCGAAAGAACAAGAAGACAAATACAACCACACAGATCCCAAATCGACCGCCGCTCCAACAGACAAGTCAACCGATGGCACGCGGTCGGACCAGTCTAACGACCGCGCACGCCCGCCGATTCAGACAAGCACAATCATAAACGTCTTAACTATGAAAGTAAGTCTACACCCTAGCCAATCGGCGCATGCGCCTAGGACAAGTCAACTATCGCAAAGCGCATACAGGACACGTCAACCGAATCCGCACAATCGAATCGGCCAAGATATAGAAAAATTCTCATAGCAGCCTATCGTGACTCGAACGACCGGATCCGAGCCAATCGGCGCCGTGAGCAAAGGCTGGAACGGGGAGGCAGGACAAGTCAAACTACCTCCACCACGAGCCCGACCAGGTCAACTTGACTCATCCCGGCCGATACTCACTACGCCGATCGAAAACAGATCTGTCGCCGGATAACTAGCAATTAAGCTATCTAATTACGAACAATGCGCCGAGAATTAGACAACATAATTACCTTGTCAAGCCAACGTATCGTCGACCGGAGCCCCGAAGATCCCCGCGCGAAAACAAGTAAAGACTTGACAGAAAATTAGGTTTGGCGATGCGCCGAAAGTTGTATTGGATGTGAATCGAGTTTACATGTTACATCCGAGTATGTATTTATACTCGGCACAAAGAATCCTACTCGGACCCTCTTCGGGCCGATTTCCTAACCGACTAAGATCTTTTTTCCAAAATTAAACTATTATTTCTAATTTTACAACGTGGGCCAGGCCCATCAATGTTATGCTCATCTCGTTGGCGTTGGCGCACGATTCCCGGAGGTACGCGCCTTTTACTCTCCCAAGCGGCCGTCGGCCTTCTCGCTCACCGGCCTTCTTTTGACCTATAGTCGCCGACAATGGGTCCCTTGGTCAAAAACCGCGTCAACACATGTCCCCCCAGCCTGGGGTATGCAACGCATGCGTCGGACCGATTTATCCTCTTTTACCGCGCCGGTTTTATCGCCCGTCACTTCTCCATAAAACCCAGGGCCACCCCCGGTCATTCCCATCCGTTTCCTCTCCTTGGCTTTCGTCTTCATCCGCCCTAGCGACCTTTGCCTTCTCGAGCCCTTTCAACCTTTCACCGCGCCGCCGCCGTCTTTTCTCCTCCGGCGACCATGAATCCTCGCTCGTAGCTGCCGTTGCGGCTGCCGCCGCCGACCGCGTCGTTGCTACCACCAACGCCGTTCCGGAGGTAATGTACATTCGAGCATCTCTCTTTTCTACCTTTGCAATTTTCTTCATGTTCTTGTTCTTGTTCATTTTCACGATCTATTTCCTTTCCGTTCCGTTTCTCATTTTAGCCCTATTCCTTGTTTTTAGGAAATCCGGAACCAAGTCGCCATCCCATCCAATATCCCCACTCACTTCCTTTTGGGCCCCATGGGTGATCCCGACCCCACAGTATCTCATCTCGTGCCGAAACGAACCGGGTCCCGTTTCGGCAACGGCCTCCTTTACCGACCGAGTGGGCCAATAGTTTTAGGTCATGGCCGACTCCCGTCGCCGGATGGCGCGATTGGTATAACCGAGTATCGGCCGTCCATCGGCAAGGTTGGGCCAATATCGGCATTGCCCACGCCATCAAACTCTCCTTGGCCGACCACCACAAGAACGAACCGTTGTCGGTGGCAGCTTCTTACCTCTCGGGTCGATGCCTTGAACTCGTTTCATGTTCGGCCACGGCCCGGCTACCATGACCCTCCCGGACACCGGCCATGTTGGCCGATTTGAATATCACAACGGAGGCCACCCCGTACGCCATCCGCATTAAGTCCTCCCATCGGATCAACCCTAAGGACACCAGGGGTTGGAAGAACTACATCCAGTACCTACAACAAAGGGCACGGCTCGGCCGATCGCCGCGAGCACGTTGCCTTCCTCAACATGTGGCTTGACCACTTCTTCTTCCGTGGGGTCAGCCGTGAGCCCCACAAACAACTTCCTACCGATGGCCGATGTATCGGCCGACGCCCATGCCCTCCCTATGGGCAAGTATCTTCCGGGATCGGCCTACCTCCTTCTTCACCAAGTCTCGGTGGAGTTGCGCTCCGCCGATCAGCCAAGAACCCGGGAGGCCCTTGGTGGTTCATCCAAATGTGGTTGTCCCTTCATACCACCATGGTCATCGATCCGGACCTCGCTGTTCTCACCTTCCCCGGCAATCATGCCGAATCGGCCACGCCCGATCCAGCTCGATGTATCTCTTTCGGGAAGCGTTGTCCATGGCACCAGGGGCGGCCATATCGGATGACACCTTGGCATATTGGTTCGCCGCCCTCTACAAGGGCCTCAACAACGAAAGTACGGATTGGTACCCGTACATTGATTTCTTCGAGAAGGGGTATGACACTCCTTTCCCGATCGACCCCACCTTCCCGACGGCCGACGCGGAAGCGGTCAAGATCTTCACCACCCGTCTCCGCCCCCGTCCGCCGCCGACGGGACTCGTTGCCGGAGCAAAGCTTTCTGCTCCTATGAGTTCTACCACCCGTCGGTGGCAGCCCGCCAACTCGGTTTCGCGCCTGCTCCCCAGCCTCTTCTATGTGGGGCAAATAAAGGCGCGAGCTACCGTCGACAACGCCATTCGGTGGAATTGGCTCGTCGGCCGCACCGCCGATGTCGTCACCGGCGACTTAGCCGGATTTTCCCCGGCGCCCGAAGTACTCCGCCTCTTTGACCGTTGGTGGGGCGAGTGGAACCGGCACCTCCGCAGCTCGGAATACCGCCTCCTTCCTCTCCTCGGCTTAGTCCCGAGTGAAGCTTTCGCCGAGGTATGTATAATCGATTTATTTTATAAGGCCGATTTTGTAAATGAAATCGGCCACTCCAAATGCTCACCCTTGTATATTCTTTTCAGCCGGACACGGAGGAGCCGCCGACCCGTAGTTTCAGGTGGCCGGCCGATTGCATACTTAATGCCGAGCCCAATTGCTCCAAATATCGGCTTCACCGATCGCACTCCCGCCCAAGCTTTTGCGGCGATGAGTCGAGGGGCACCAGCTGCCCGCAAGGCCAAGACTAAAACGGCCGTCCCCAAGCAAGAGAAAGGCTAACGTGCCACCTGCAGGGCCGACTCAAGCCCTAAAGCGACACCGCGCGCCGGTGAAGCAACCAGTACGCCCGTCCGACCCGGACTATTTCAATGATCCATCTCCGCCGCGTCAAGTTATTATTGTATGATTGCTGATCCCTTTTTTCACCGCATATGCCGTCTAACTATGAGTTCTTAGCAGGAACCGGCGGTTCTTCCTCCTCGGGCCCGCACTCCAACACCCGATAGGCCGATTCGCCCGTCGACTCCTCCACGGGCCAGGACGCCGACACCCGAAAGGCCGATTCAAACGGCTCCGATCCCGAAGTCACACCAAGCCAGTGCCGATCCAAATCCCATGGAGAGCCCAACTCGCTTGGATCGGCCTCGCGTCTTCCGAAATCGCCGCCGATTTTGAACAAGGCACCATTGTCGCCGAAGAACCGGCCGGCCAGAAACCGTCCGCAGCCTTCTCCCGTAAATACCGCTGCCGATGAGCCTCGCCGATGAGCCCGCCGAAACCGAACAAGCCGGACATATGCCCGATGCCGCCTCCGAGGATGCCGCCGGAGAAGGAGGATCGGCCGGCCGAGAGCTGATCGGAACACATGAACCCGTGGGTTCAATGGCTCAGCCCGATAGACGTCCGACCACTTCGCATTGACGCTTCGCAGGTTTGTTTTTACTATCTCCTTTTTATTTTCTTGATTTGCTTCCGATTATTAACTTCACCTTATTTTTCCTTGGTATTCCAGGCACTAAGCTTCCCTCGTCCCGCGCCGATTTTGGTATCTCGCTTCTAGTCTTAACACCATGGCCGAAATCGCGCGCAGTGCTTGAGGCCTCTTCTCGTTGATCGCTTGGTGGCCGACGCACAACCCATAAGGACCCGGTACTTGGAGGTCCTGGACCGAGCTCCCGGAGGATGTGCGCGATGCTTTGCACCGCGTGGCATACATGGAGTACCGGCAAATGGACTTCACTCGTGCCCAGCCGGCGTTTGGCTCGCCATGCGGAGCAAGCAGCAAGCTGCGTTACTCGCCGATAACTCCATCAAGCGCTCCGAGGAGGAGGTCCGAAGACCCAGGAGATGCAAGATCAACTCTCAAATCGGCAGGATGAACCGCAAGCAATCAACCAGGAGATTGCCGATTTGAGAGCATCTCTCGGCTCTCAAGGAGGAGGCAGCGGCGGTCTTGGAAGCTACTATTACACGCTTGTCGGCCGATGTGGCGGCTCGGCAGAAGACGACGGACGAAGCCATTCAAACGGCCGAGAAGATGGTTGCTCGCGGCGCAAGCCGATGTCGGCCCCATCGAGGATGACCTATTGGTCATGGCCAAACTCGACTCCACGCCGGCCGGCGCACTATCTCGCTGTCCAAGACTTCTTGTCCCGCGCCGAGGCCGTTGACTATGCCTAGGTGTAATAGGACTTTGAACAAAGTTTTGGTTGTAAACATTTTTTGCACTAAGGGCGATATACAATCATATCGGCCATCCGAAGGCGATGTTCAAACATCGGCTAATTTATCGGTGACTTCCTCTCGTCTTACTTTCGTATATTTTTTGGGCTAAGGGCGATATTCTCGCGATCGGCCGTCTCAAGGTGATGTGCATCGACATCGGCTGTAGTCTCTTTTAGACCGAACACTATGAGCTAATCCAAATACTAGGATAATACTCGCTTCAAATACTTTCCATTAAGTGCTCGGCCGAATTCTTCCCCTTCTAACTCTTTCAAAATATATGCATTACCCGGTGCCGATCGGCTAATCAAATAAGGTCCTTCCCAATTAGGCGACCATTTACCAAACCGATTGTCTTTCACACCGATCGGCATCCTAAGCTTCCGCACCAAATCGCCCTCTTTAAACTGTTTCGCACAACCTTCTTATCATAATGGCGGGCAACCCTCGCCTTATTCTCGCTTCTATTTTTTCCAATGCATCCAACTCGATTTTGTACTACATCTTCTAATTCATCCATCATCAATCCGTAGTACCGATCGGCCGAAAGCTTTTGTTGCAACTCAATCCTTCCGGAGCCGATAGTCGTCTCCCATGGCAGCACGGCCTCGTGCCCATATACCACCTGATACGGCGCAACTTGCATAGCTCCATGTCGTGACATACGATAAGCCCACAAAGCGTCCATCAATTTCATGTGCCACTTACGAGGATACTCTTGTATTTTCCGCTTGATTAACTTGATCGTACTCTTATTCGCCGCTTCAGCTTGTCCATTGGCTTGGGCATAATATGGCGATGAATTAATCAACTTAATTCCCATTTCATCAAGCAAAAGATTGAAATTCGTCCGACGTGAATACTGATCCTTGATCTGTTGTGATTGTCTCTCGGAATCCCAAACCTATAAATAATATGCTCTCTAACAAACGTTATCACGTCGGCCGTCGAAACTTTACGATAGGGCGCTGCTTCAACCCATTTTGTGAAGTAATCTGTAGCTACCAATATGTACCGATGCCCTTTGCTCGATGCTGGATTTATCTCGGCCGATCATATCCATAGCCCAACCTCTCGAACGGCCAAGGTTTGATTACTCGGATTCATAGCCGATGCGGGCGCCCTCCGTATAGGCCCGAATTTCTCGCAGCCTTGGCAACTCTTGTAATATTTGAAACAATCGGCCAACATTGTCGGCCAGCAATAACCAGCTCGCCTTAGCAGCCACTTCATCTTATGGGCCGATTGATGCGTTCCGCAAATCCCATCATGTACTTCGCTCATTACCACTTTTGCCTCGGTGTCATCAATACACTTGAGAAGCACCCCATCAATTGTCTTGAAAAATAGTCGATCATCCAACGAACATACTTTAAAGCTTTATATCTTATCTTCTTATCTCGTAGGTTGGGATGGATTGCTCAAAAATTTTCGAATTTCCGTACGCCAATCGGCTTCTTCAATATCAGCCTATCTCTAGCTGCTTTCGGCGAGCCGATATCCGGATGCTAGCTGAGCCAAGTTATTTGCTTCAAAATTCTGCTCTCTTGGTATATGGCTGACTTTAACACACTTGAACCTTTTCATTAACTTCTGGCACTTTCTATGATATTGCAACAATATTCCATCTTTACACTCATACTCATCGGCCACTGACTCACAACCAACAAGGAATCTCCGAAAATTTCCACAAAATCAGCCCCGGCATCGATGAGTAATTCCAATCCTTTTAATATCGCCTCGTATTCGACTTGGTTGTTGGTGTATGCCTCCACCGTAATAGAGTATCCACGCATCGCCCCCGAGGCGACACAACAACCAAGCCGATTCCACTTCCTTCTTTGCAAATCGAACCATCAAAGAACACCGTCCATGGCACCGGTTCAACATATCCGGCCGAGTGTTCACCGTGTTGCACCACTAAATCAGCCAATACTTGTGCTTTCACCGCTTTGGCCGATTCATAGCCTAAATCAAACTCCGCAATTGCCAACATCCATTTGCCCAACCGGCCTTTGGGGACCGGAGCCGATAGCATATACTTTACGACATCGGCCCGGCAAACGACAAGACATTCTTCGGCCAACAGTATAATGCCTTAATTTCGTGCATGAAAAATACAGTACAGAGACATAACCTTTCCACTTCGGATACCGTGTTTCGCATCAATCGCTTTGCGGCCGAGATAAAATATGACCCGCTCCTTTCCCTCCCGCTCTTGAGTCAATGTCGAGCCGATGCACCTATCATCACCCGATAAATATAACTTAAAGGGTGTGCCCGACTTTGGCGGAACCATCATCGGTGGGGACACCAAATACTTCTTGATATCTTCTAAAGCCTTTTGATGGATCGGCTCCCACCGAAACTCTTGACCGGCCTTGAGCTTCAATAATGGCGTAAACACATCAAGTCGGCCGTACAAGTTTGAGATAAATCGCCTAATAAAATTAATCTTGCCGATCAGTGGACTCGGAGCTTCGTCTTGTTCGTCGGCGGTTCCAACTTTCTCGATAGAATCAATACTCTTAGGGCCGACTTCAATTCCCTTTTCATGCACAATAAACCCCGTAAATTGTCCAACTCGAGACACCAAACGCACACTTGAGCGGGTTCATCTTCAGATCCGTATTGTCTCGTCCTCTTCAACACTTCCCCGAGATCAGCCACATGACTTCCAACCGATCTTGATTTCACCATGACATCATCAATATAAATTTCCACCAATCGGCCGATCAAATCGTGATATATAAAATTCATGGCCCTCTCGATACGTGGCACCAGCATTTTTTAAGCCGAAGGTCATAACAACCCACTCATATAATCCCAACGCCCTGGGCATCTCGAATGCCGTTTTCGATATATCTTCTTCAGCCATAAAAACCTGATTATACCCAGCATTTCCATCCATAAAGCTCAAAATTTTGTTGCCGGCGGCTGCATCAACCAACAAATCGGCGTTTGGCATTGGATACTCATCTTTCGGAGTTGCCTTATTCAAATTCCCGAAGTCAATGCAGACCCGCATCTTTCCATTTTTCTTCTCCACCAGCACAATACTAGAAACCCACTCCGCATATCGGCATGGCCTCGATGAAGCCGGCTTCATACAATCTCGATAATCTCTTCTTTGACGGCTTCATAATACCTAGGGTCAATCTTCCGAGCCCCCGCTTATATGGTCGATATCCGGGTTTAGTGGGCAACCGATGTTCAACAATAGACCGGCCGAGTCCAGGCATCTCGCTATAATCCCAAGCAAAACAATCCTTAAATTCTTCCAATAAGGCCACCAATTCATCTCTTACTTCTTTACACAATTTCTTGCTAATATATGTCGGTCGAGGCTTGGCTCCATCCCCTATATCCACTTCTTCTAATTCATCGGCCGACACAAAACCGTGGCCTAATTTCCCGTCCTCCGGTTCATCAATCGGCCGACTCACCATGTCTTCGGTGTGTACATCGATTGGCCGATTGTCCGTCAATTCTCCCGTGGGGCCCATCGAGTAGCCGGGGGTACCCGACCCCCGGTCACAATAACTCCATCATCTCGTGATGTTTATGGCCTCCGCATCCCAATACGTGCCCGATAAACAAGGCAAGCTCTCTAGACCAGCAAACTCGAAATCGGCGGTTGCAATGGTTACGTACTTATCGGCCCGCACGATTTCGACCTTGTTGCCGACCCATTGAATCAAACACCGGTGCATGGTTGAGGGGATGCAACAATTGGCATGAATCCAGCCTCTCCCTAACAAAGTTGTGTATGCACCTTTCCCGTCAATGATGAAAAAAGTGGTGGGTATGGTTTTGCTTCCCACAGATGATCTCCATTATTGCGGCCCCACGCACATCTTGGCTTCTCCCGCCGTAATCCTTGAGCGTCGATTAGCCCTTATCATTTCTTCCGGCGTCTTCCCGAGCTTGCGGTATGTAGTAATCGGCATGACATTGATCGCCGCTCCTCCGTCGACCAACATTTTCCTCATCGGCGACCCATTGACATAGCCGCTAATGTACAATGCCTTGAGGTGCAAATGATCGAGTTGACCGGCTTATCAAATACCGCTGATTCCGGCGTCCACGTAATCTCCGAGTTTCCCCAATCGGTTCTTCTTCAGCTCGAATTTTCATCGGCCGATCCGACAATCCCGGGCATTAGTGACATCATATTCACCGCGGCTTCAGCCCGTACCACCCGAGACCGCACTTTCGGCCTCCATTGCTTCTTGGGCTTGGGCTCATCATCTTGGTCATCTCTGTAATGGCGTCCACCCTTGATTTCTCGACAACGCATTCTTTGAAGCCTCCTCTTTGGGTTTTGCCGAGCAAACCACCTGGGCACCACCGACCTTCGTTCTCGATTTGATCACCTCTCGAATCTTCATGGTATTGGTAATCGAACTCTTCTTCATCATTTATTGGCCCCACCGATCGTGAACGGAGGTTCTCTTCGGCACTACGTATCTTCGTTCATCATACCCGTGATCGTAGTCGATTGCTCTTCCGGGGGCCGATTGTCGAGATTCATAGTTGCGATCAATCGGCCGTCCCTCGGTAATTTGACGACCCGACGTCACGATACTCTTCCCGGCCAGTGCACTCGGGACAGCTTCTCGATAGATGGAAGCTTCATGTTTCGGTCCCAAGCAGCATCGAAAGAAAGGACAATCCCAGTGTGGGTCAAAATCTTCTCGGCGGATCACGCTTTGCCTCGTACTCGCCGACTTTGACCGATAGATTCCTCGTTCATATGCCACTTGATCTCTTTCTTCCCTCTCCCTCTTCCTCTCATATCGGCGTATGAAACCAGCTGATCCACCACCGATGGTATTGATGTACATCGTATTAGTAGGGAAAGGGTGCCCATCAACTTTCATCTTCTTCTTCACATCACCTGCTCGCAATATCCCACCGTCAACCGCCTTCTGGATCTCATCTCTCATAGCATAACAATCAACAGTGTTATGATGTGAATTTCCATGCCATTTGCACCACTTAGCCATTTTCTTCAACTCCTCCGGCGTAGGAATCTTGTGATGAGGCGAAAGCTGAATTTTCTTTTCCCGCAGCAGACTGATCAAATATCTCGTCGGCCTTAGATAAATCAAAATCATATTTTCTCTCTTTAGGATTGACATGCGGAGAAAATATCGGCCGTTTGTTATTAGTCCACTCCACCGCATTAATTTCCTCTTCATCATCTTCTCCGTCGAAATCAGCATAAGCTACCCGATATCGCCGATTCCCCGGTGAGCCGGAGATTCTCTTCCCGGCCAACCGCCCTTCGTGTTAGCTGTGCCAGCCCATCAAACTCATGTGGGGTAAACTTTTCTTTGATGTTGGAGAATAACCCCGCATAAGCAATTTCGGCCAATCGTTGCTCGTCAGGTTCAGGTTGTAGCATCGTCCCTCGCAGTCCCGAACCTCTCGTATATAATCAGCTATCGATTCCCCGCTTTTCTGTTTTACTGCCATTAAATCGGACAAACTAAGCTCGGTGATGCCCGTAAAAAGTACGAGTGAAACCTTTTCTCCGGATCGGCCCAACTTTGAATAGAACCAGGCGACAGTGAAGCAAACCATGAAAAGGCCGATCCGGACAATGACAAGTGGGAATAACCCGACCCGCAAAGCCTCCCGAGTAGACGCCTCACCCAGCTGTAGCGTCATGGCTGATGTGCTCCATAGTCGATGTATTATCTTGCCCGGAAAATTTGAAAAACTCAGGAATTTTATATTTATTGGGTAAAGCTACGGAATCCATCCAGTCAGGGTAAGGTCGCCGATATAATGCACTCTTCTCCTTAGGCTTCAAATCGAATTGATCTCTCATCATATCGGCGATTTTAGCCATGAGGCTATTCATATCATTGGGTCCAGCAGATTGCTGATCCGGTCCCCGTCATATAAGCTGTATTGGGTTGTCCCCCGCTTGGGTGTATCAACCGACCGTTCCCGGAAATCCCGTGCTAGTAGCCGGGAATAATGTACCATGAGCGATTCCATAATTCATGGCCGATTGGATCGGCCGTCCGATCATGAATCCTCGTCCCCAGACAGCTTGGTCGTGGAATACCGTATATCGGCCGTACTATAGTAGGTGAGTTTTCAATTCCACTCGGGCCGATATTTGGTACGTAGAAGAAATTGGGTTGTCGTGCCATCCGTGGGACCGCCGCCACATTGGTTGCTGCCCCCAACTCGAAGTCGGCCGTTGTACATCTTGTCTCGTTGCCTTCTTCCGTTACCGACTTCTTGGGGCCACCGTCATCCTCTTTGCCTGGCTGGGTTGCACCGGTACTTGCATTTGCATTGTCCTTGCCAGGCCATAGGTGAGGTGGCATGCCGTACGGGGCTGAAACCCTTCCCGCGGTATGGTACTCGGAGGCTAATTCCCCGATTCGACCGTACAGGAGTGCCGAAAGGCCGAGTGTATGCAGGTCCGTAATACCCTTCAATGAACAGCCTACCATCAATTGTGTCCTTGATCAAATTCCCGATGGTGTTGGTCAACACGCCCGATTGATTGATTAGGGCATGATGAACGGACGAGTTGACCATATCACCGAGTTGGTTGGCATCCGGCAGCCTCTCGGGCTTTGATTTGGTCTAGTTCTTCCGGATGCGTAATCCGAGGGAAGTCTCCTTTTGTGGCCACTCGCCACGTGTCACCGTCAGTGGCTTGAAAGTACTTTTTCATTGCTTCGGCCAAGTATTCCCGGTACTGCAGTTTTTGTTCTGTCGTCATCTTCCCCAGTGCCGAAAGTGTGTTGTCATCGAAACTTCCCCATGGCCTTTGCCATCCGTCCCGAGAGGGACCGGAACGAAAATCGGCCGATTCTCAGCATCGACCATTGGTGTTCCGTCCTCCCCGATCGCTCGCATGTACGACATCTTGATCTTGGTTGCTTTTGTCCCACCGGGCGTGCCAAAAAGTGTGTTGACGTCAAAAGTCGCCGACACACCGTCGTCCGGAGAGTCCACCGAAATTCCAGCCGACGCAGAATCCCGTGCTCCCAACGGACCGGTTCAACTCGCCGATGTTCGTGTGCGCCGGTGCGTGCGCGATGGTTTTCCCGCAAACCAACAAAGACGATAAAAGAGTGTAAAATTCCAGGTCATCGGCCCGTATAGACCGATGTGCAGCCATGGCCGATCACGGCATAAGATAGACAAAATCGGCCATGAACAGAGAACAGCACGGCCCATCCATTTATGTATTAAATGTTAGGCAAACGAACCGTGGTACAAACGATACGAAATCAGCCGATGCTATAACATGCGATCGGTGACTAGCAGCCGATTTCGTCGGTAGACGACCAAATCATTAAGACTTTACAGGGATATGTTATCGAGTACAATGTAAACAGAGCAACTATTAATAGGATGTAATTAGTTTGGTAGCAAGAGGATAGTTTAATCATCAATCAGATCCGTGAATCGGCCGATCGGATATGCGGCCGATTCTCGCCATTGATTATATCGTTGAATTATTTAGATCTCGTCCAAAGGTATAATGATGATCAATAAGATCATACTTAGTAACTCGGGTTCAAAAGCAGCTTTAACAGGTTTAGCATTAATTAAACATAAAACAGCTTAATGAACGTGATAAGCAATCGGCTAAACACTCCGAAAGAACAAGTAAGACAAATACAACCACACAGTATCCCAAATCGACTCAGCCGCTCCAACAGACAAGTCAACCGATGGCACGCGGCTGGACCAGTCTAACGGCCGCGCACGCCCGGCCGATTCAGGACAAGCACAATCATAAACGTCTTAACTATGAAAGTAAGTCTACACCCTAGCCAATCGGCTGCATGCGCCTAGGACAAGTCAACTATCGCAAAGGCGGACACGTGACACGTCAACCGAATCTGCACGATCGAATCGGCCAAGATATAGAAAAATTCTCATAGCAGCTATCGTGACTCGAACGACCAGATCCGAGCCAATCGGCGCCGTGAGCAAAGGCTGGAACGGGAGGCAGGACAAGTCAAACTACCTCCACCACGAGCCCGGACCAGGTCAACTTGACTCATCCCGGCCGATACTCACTACGCCGATCGAAAACAGATCTCGGTCGCCGGATAACTAGCAATTAAGCTATCTAATTACGAACAATGCGCCGAGAATTAGACAACATAATTACCTTGTCAAGCCAACGTATCGTCGACCGGAGCCCCGAAGATCCCCGCGCAAAACAAGTAAAGACTTGACAGAAAATTAGGGTTTGGCGATGCGCCGAAAGTTGTATTGGATGTGAATCGAGTTTACATGTTACATCCGAGTATGTATTTATACTCGGCACAAAGAATCCTACTCGGACCCTCTTCGGGCCGATTTCCTAACCGACTAAGATCTTTTTTCCAAAATTAAACTATTATTTCTAATTTTACAACGTGGGCCAGGCCCATCAATGTTATGCTCATCCGTTGGCGTTGGCGCACGATTCCCGGGAGGTACGCGCCTTTTACTCTCCCAAGCGGCCGTCGGCCTTCTCGCTCACCGGCCTTCTTTTGACCTATAGTCGCCGACAATGGGTCCCTTGGTCAAAAACCGGCGTCAACATTATTATAAGTAAAATCACGACATTATCCATTATTAACAAAGCCATCCAAATTCTGTCCAAAATGTAGGCGTCTATGCGCACGTGTGTCATACGTAGAAGTTTGCTCTGGTTGATAAGATTATTGTGAAATTTTAATCATTGTACAAAGGTCTGATACATATACCAATAAAAGAATGAAGGTATTGAGGACCCAACAAATGGAATAATGAGATGAATGAATTGGACTGCTCTCATAAGTTTATATTTAGTAAATTTATTAAGTTCAATATCCAATGAAAATATGTAGTACTCCTAAGCAGCTCTCTCGGAGTCTAAAGATAGTTAAAATCGAAGTTCCAAGTGGAAAGTTTTGTTATTCAAGATTTAAATTGAAGAATGTATTTTTTTGAAATTCATTCATTTGATTCTTGAAATTCAAATTTGAAATTAGTGAAATTTCATATTCACGAAAATAAAATCAAATTCCCCTCAAAACTATTATACATATTAGTACTATTTAATATTTTTCCCGAAAATACCCTAGTAAAATCATTACTACTTCAAAATACTAGTAGTAATTACTAGGACTACCAATAATTACTGGTAGCAATGTGTACCGGAAAAGTGTTGTTTATTTCTCAGGTCAAAACAACGAACATGCCTGCCTGCCTGATCCTCTTCACCCACTTGGATAAACATCGAACAATTGAAATCTGAGAATGATTTTTGTTGTGTATTAATCGATTGACAAAGAGAAAACATTTCAGCTGCATTGTTCAGCTTAGCTTAGGGCGAAGTTCGTTCAACTATGTAACTACTATCAGTAACATCTAGATTAAAAAGCCGTAAAAAAGGTACTAGTACAAGCTCTTTTGAAAACAAGTCGGGTTACAAAAAGTCCCTAAAGCATTTCATCTGGACAATTCTTTCTGCTACAATCTATACACCAGGCAGTCAGCGTTGCAAAAATTACAATGGCTCGATGCAATTATCCTCATCTATTTTCAGACAAGGGTAAGTGATCGTGGTTTTGAAAAAATGTTGAGCTTTCTTGAAATATACCGAGCTGATTTTGAAATTGGCTGTTTGCAAATTGAACCATTGGGTATGTTGTTTGCAACACGATCTCTTGAACATGAACCACTGAGCTGGTCGCATTGCTTGAAGTCCCTCAGAAGCCGGAGTAGCTTGCTTGAGCAAATTTTTGCATCCCTAGTTCCATTCACCAACAAGTCAACAAGGGCAGGAATGACGCCTTCCTTCATGACCTGTGAACAGTACTCCGCGCTGCAGGAACATACAGCAAGAAGGATAACTGCAGCATGCTCCCGTTCCTTGCAGCTTCCGGTGTCCAGATGATCCGAAATGGATCCAAGGCATTGGCCTGTTTTGATAATAAGTTTTGATGCTTCTTTCACTTCACTCAGGCTTCGTAGAATATCCAGGCAGCAGTAGGTGAATCTTCCTTCACCTAGAAGAAGTGAGAGATTTGATATTATGCCGGCAGAAACCAGGTAAGACTTCACATTTTTATGAGATGAAATCTTGCAGATGATCTTCAGAGCGAGCTCCAGGCACCTGGTATCTCGAGTATCCAAAGCTCCAAAAACTGAAGGAGCAACGGCTGAAGCTATAGCACCGGAGCTTTGACAACTTAGTTTCTGGAAAAGTTCATGTAGAACGAGCAAAGCTTCCGTTTTTAACTCAGAATCAACAAATGATGCGATCAGACGCACCATATCTTCCGTAATTAAAGGAATCCTCGTCCTATATCATAATAACAACATGCATCAGGGACCCATTTGAGTGTAAATACAAAAAAAAAACATATCACACAGTTTAATCATTTAGCTTCAATTTTCATAAAGGAATAAAGTGACATAAAGATCTAGCTCTGAATCTTTCCACTAAAGACTGCGGATGCAAAATATAAATGTCATCAGTATTCATATACCTTCCACTTGAGATGAAAGCAAGAAAGAACTGAATACCAGCTTTCAAAGCTTGTACGGTGTATCTGCCACTATCATTCTTCAGAAATTCATGAAATGCTTCCAAAAAGCCATTAGAGACCATGGAATGCCAAATTTGATTTTCACCACTCAGAGCATTCTTCAAATCTTTGGCAGCCTTGCTTTGCAATTCCACAGGAAGTTCTGACAGATCATGAAAGAAACCCAGAAACATTGTCTTGTCGAAGGTCCAGAAGGAAAAATACAACTGATAATTGGCATTCGAATAAAACCGATCAAAACTAGCCTTTGACTGTTCTGCATCACGGACTGGGGATGCGGCATAACCACTGCTGGATAATCTAAAAGACGAACTGCTATAATCAACCATGTAATCTCTATTCTTTCCGGTGATTAGTGGCGCTGAGACGTTGTTCAAACTTGATACAGAGTAGCTGTGAAATTTGTCCAGCGGATAAGTGCGTTCAAGTCCGTGATCAGTACACCAGTTACATATAACAGCTTTCATGCAAGTATTTGGAGTTATCGTTAAGTTCTGTAACTTTAGCTGTGTTGTTGGACAAGTATCATTCCCCTCACTGAACCATCTCTCAATGTTTTGTCTTTCATATGTTTGTCCAGTTGCTATAATCACAGGATCATGCATCAGCGTCATAGACATTGGGCAGCACAATTCCAGAGGTGGTATAGCTGCTCCTGCCAAATTATTTTGATCTCTGCATCTCTCATTATTACCGTTACTGGAGTCTCTACGTGAAAAGCATTCTTGAGTACCAGTGCCACTGACATCAAAGCCTGTATTCAGACTACAATTTTCAGTACTCACACTTTGATTAAGTTTCTTTGGACCATTCTCTGCGTTGATGTTCTTCCCGTATTTCCTTACAAGATACAGGAAATACTTGAGGATTGCTTCCTTTTTGGGGTCAGTACCAGTAACTTTATCAAGTACTTTCTTGATCGCTCGTCTTTCGGTTAAAATGGCTTTAGGTGTCGTGAGATTTAATTTTGATGCTGCAAGAAGTAAAGTCTGGTGTTCAAGTTCCTGGGTTGCTTCCGACTGCCGGAGCATCCCTAGAATAGCTTTTCCAGCCTCCTCTTCTGCTATTTCAACATTGAATTTCACACCTCCAAGATTGTTATGGACATCAGCCACCTGTTATACATAGCAATGTGAAAGCATGTTATCTGAAAGCTGCAATATGAAAAATATCAACACTCAACAGTCAAAAAAATAAAGGTCTAAAAAAATAGTCACAAAAAATAAAAGGATCTTCACTAGGAAATGCATTTTACTAAAGCAGGTTCCATATCATAAAACTTCTAACACATGATTGTGAAATATCTGTTGTTCCAAACATTTTTAGCGAATGACATTTTAGCTCATATATTATAATCTATATATCAAACTGACCTGATTAGCTAGGAATGGTTCAACCATATTCTGGATTAGGAATAAGCTCCGCCTCAATGCTGTTCTTATCCTTTCACACCGCACAGAAATTGCTTCACCTGTAATAGCCTGAGAGGAAAATAAAAAGGTCCATAATAAATGAGCAGGTGGCAATATAGAATTTTGCTGCCAATATTTTTATTTTTTATCAAAAAAAGAATAACGTACCAAGTAAAGACTACTACACTCCATGCAGTTCTGGATAATGAGTTTTCCCTTTTCTACTATGTTGTATAGGTTGCATAATTCCTCTATACCCGCTTTGCATCCAGGTTGAGCAGCTTCGATTGATGGGAGAATATCGGCAACCTTATCCAACATGATAGACAAATCTCTGCACATTGAGCTATGAACCTGAAATATAATACAAAATATAATAAAGAAATATTAATATGAAATAGAGAACATCTATCAGGCCAGTATGATGAGAAATGATGATAACTAAATCAGATGATCATAATAACATGATAGACAAATCTCTGCATGTCATGCCTCATTTTAAAATTGAAGTTCAAGCACGACATGCAACTAGGCCAGTAAGATATCCAGTGGCTGACCACTTCAAATTCTTTATATAAGAGTAAAGGGAATAACGAAAGGACTAAATGAACCATACAAAGACATCACCAAGACATTGAAGTGTATGCTTGTTTAATAAAATTGAGGTGCACGAAATCCAATATCCATACCTTTGTATGAGAGATGAGCCTGGATGTACAGATTGCTTCTTCAGTATCAATTCCCATTGACGGAATAAACAAAGTAACTACAGGAAGGTCCGAACTGTCCAAGAGATGGTAGACAAAAAAAATGTTATGTAAGTAAATAATTTGTAAGCCGACAAAATAATTTAAAGTATTGCGCCAGCCAAAGAGTATGAACAATTTTATCTGTTTTTTGGATCTAAGCTATTAATATATCTGTGCAGCATATCTTACTGGTACGTTTCAGTGTTATGTGTGATGGAATGGCCAGGTATATAATAAAGAAAATGAACCGATATGGGGTAACATATTTGGAATACCACAAAGAGAAAGTGTACCCATGGAAATCATTCGACTTGTGAGATATAAATTAATCTTATGTTTCTAGCTGAGGTTCTCATGGCTAACATGAACTCTGTTTCTATTTCCTGGAGAACAGCAAAAAGTTTAGCTTGTGCTCGTGGCTGGTACTAACTAAAAAGGGAAAAATTAGGTGCCGAATTACTGATCCATAAATCATGACTCATACAAAAAAAAAAAAAAACACCAAAAAAAGGGGGAAGAACAAGAAGATTGGAACTAGAAAACTTAACACCAAATCTTGCGGATCCCTTACTTGCTGGATTGTGCTCTTTTCCGTTCCAATGGATTTGTGCACGGAAATTGCAGGACATCAGGGGCGTGAAACTGGAGCGAGGTCGACGTGGCAAAAACCTTGGTTCCAGCACTGAGGAGCAAGAAGCGTTCGAGCGACAGGGAAGGAGCAGGGTAGCTAAAGAAGGAAGAATACAGGGCTCATGCGTTTCTTCTCACTATAATGGACAGGGTCAGTGGGATGAGCATTAAGGCGTTGAGAAAGCGAGTGGAAACGCACAGGTGCAGGTACGCATTGTTTTCATTGGTCTTTAATTTTCCGAAAAAGTTCACCACTTGCAAGTGATCTTTCTACAATAATTACTTCGGAAAATGCCCCCGGCACGCTGGCGCAGAACAGTCCATGACTCGTGTCGTCTCCTTGGTCTAAGAGGTCTAAGAGATGAGTGGCATAACATATATCCACTTAGTTCCAGATCTCCGAATCAAAGCCTATAAATTTATTTGCAGTTTTTTTTTTTTTACGATTACACAATAGACATTCACAACGTACGCATACTCACTTCTTCGATCACTTATTCCTGTTAACACGAGTGCTTCACTTGTAGTGACAAATCTAGGACAATGTTTGCTGCTCCCTCGCTGCAAAGGGCGCCTCTTATTTGAAAAGTACTACCTCAGTATTTGAGTTGTTGACGTAACACTCGTATTAAGTCAAATTTGTACTACTACATGCTAATGGTACGTGAAGGTAGCAAGTGGTGATGAGGACGGTGGAACGGGACAGTGTGCTGCGCTATGCTATAATAAGTTAGGAAGCAGTCAACAAGGGGTCGTCTGACCAGTTACAAAGTCAGGATGGATTATTAGACGCCATGCCGTTTGAAGCATTCTGCCAAGCGACTCAGTATGGCTTAATATTCGAACGCCAAAGGTTCCGTTTAAACATTCTGTTGTGCGGGTCATGACGCTGCCTAATAATTTTATTTTGATGTGTCAAAGTACTGACTCAAAAAAAAAGTACTGACTCAACGCTAGCCCGAGTCGCCTCCGTTAAGTCCCCCTCCTCCTTCCCCTGCAACGATCTCATCGGTGGTGAGGAGTGTGGATCCCTTTTCTTAGTCTACTAGATTAATTAGATTTTGTTAAATTGAAGGTTTCTCTAGAGATCAAGAGGCTGATGGTGACGTAAGGGGACGTTAAGATCGTCGACATAGAGCAATAAAGAATGTTGTTTTTTGGCAGTAGGGGCGAGACGAAGACACCTTTTATCGATGGAGAATAAGGTATTTCAACCTTTCCCTTGTCTCGTTGTGTGTGTGTGTGTTTTTTTGTAACCATGACAGTGAGCTAGTAAGAGTTAGTTTTCCGACGACATCTATTTGTATGTCGGTTGGATTTGTATTCTCTCACGACAAATCTAATGAGGGAGGTGACCATGGGTCCGACGACGGACTTGACGGTGGTAAGTTCACCGTGTTTCTGTGTGGAGGTTTTGTAATTTAATCCTCTTTTACAAAAGAGATGGGTACGAGGATGGAGGTGGTGGATGGTGAAATGACCATGCTCGTTCACATCGGAGTTTATCTATTCGTGACATATCCGTTTGAGATGATGATCTATATGGTGCAATTTCTGTTTTTTTCAAGGTTTCTTGTCTCCCATTAATAAAGTTAGAGTAGTTTGGATTGCTTTTGTAATTAAGGGATGTAATCAGTTTTAATATTAATGATTTTTCTATAAAAAATCCATATATGAAAACAACCTCTTATTCCCCTTAAGACACATCGAGGTGGTTGTGATGATGTAAACGACCTGACACATATGAAACGAGAACAACAGGATAAGATCCACCAGTAGCTTGCTGCAATGACAAGATGTTGCTAAGCTCATTGAAGATGATATGGCCTTTCCTGAAGGCCTAGTGGCAGAGCGCGGATTCGCTGCTCACCCACCCACGTTCGAATCCTAAGGCTCGGCGCTCGTGTCTTACCTTTCTTTAGAGTCAGTATATCCAGAAAGCTGCCCCGTGAAATTAGAAAAAAACATTTTTCAAAAAATTCGGAAAAAAGGATATGGCCTTGCCTTTAAGGGCCAATATGTATGGCCTGTTGTAGTATCGACATATCGTAGGTACGTAGATCATAACGTAAACGAAGTAGTTAAAACACACAGAATAGAGGGGACGAAATTCGTTACTCATCTGTATTTTCGTATTAGAAAAGGAGCGTCACCTTAACTATTTATAAGGATGGAACCCTACTCGCGTATTGGGTCCAGATTCGATAAGGAGCCCACATAGGTCAGAAAACATTTTTCTAGAAAGTGGGCCTGGCCCAATAAGAGTTTTGGAACACTCCCTCTTGGGCTCTTTATCGTGATAAATATGCTTCATAAAAACTCCTTAAAAATTCAGTGAAAAAATGGAGAAAAGAGCACATATTACCACTTCTTATATTGCATGCATTGCCTCATAAAAAATCTCAATGAGAAAACTTCATATGAAAAACTCATAAGGGAAAAAGAGTACAATGCTTTAATCTCCGTGATTAATTCTTATCAATCTGCATGACCGATATGAATTATCGTTGAGATAATCCTTTAATTCGGGAATGTGATGTACTTAGGGAAGTTCTCCCTCTGTTTCAAGCACTTCTCTAAGTCTGTCAATACCAAGCTAACACTTTTAAAAAATGCAAGCTTGGTAAAGCCTTTGTGAACATATCTACGAGATTGTCACAAGTTTGGACATGTGTAACCAAAATCTTTTCCTTCTTTTACAATCATGCGTGTGAAAGAATTTAGGTAACATATGTGACTTTATATATCCCGATCGTATTTGTGCAATACAAGCTTTATTATCTTCATAGATAATTTTAGGGGATGGAGTATATGCAACTCTATAAGTATCTAATATATAGCTTGACATTCTCTTGAACCACGTGCATTATTTGATAGCTTCAAATGTGATGATCTCTGAAAAATTTGTCAATGTAGCAATAATCGGATGCTTCGTTGACTTCTTTGACTTTTAGAAAATTGTAGTTCATGTTAATTTTATAGTAATCCAAGATCTTCAGTTCTTCTCATGTATCGAAGTATTTGCCAATGCCACATGGTTAGTGTCAAGCTATATCTTACAATTGGATGTATATGTATTACCTCGTCAATAACCTTATATGAGAAATCTTCGAGTAAAACTCACCAAGGAAAAGAGTACAATACATATTCTTCTTGATTATTATCTTCATGATAATCTATTCTTCATGAATAGCAATATGATCTTCATGATCAATATTATCCTATATGCTCCTCCTCACATGGACATTACTTGAACTTCGTGTTCAAAGTCTTGAGAGTAACAAAGCAATGTGCTTCATGCACATATATTGGGATCTTCGAGATCATATCCCGCCTTCATTTCTGGTTGGGAATTACACAAAATACCTTCATAGATTAGTGGTGTTTATTCATAATTTAACTGATAAAGTCATTCATTGACTTATTCCTTCGTGGATGTATCTCTTCTACGAGATGCTCTTCATGGGTCTATTCGATAAGTGATTCTCCTTCATGGATGTGTATCACTTCAGTGAGATGCTCTTCATGAGACTTCTCGTTACAATGCTCTTCCGAGACAAAGAATTCATATCCTTCGAGGATTTCATCATATGGATTCACATGATCCATTTGATTTACCGCATTTATTCATTATATCTTGCCGGATACGGACAAAACATTTCATATGTAGGAGTATAAGTCTTCGTGACTTATGGATCATAAACTTTCACCATTGTTTATGATTCATCATCAATTGCTTCATTCATTGACTTGATGTAAATGGTGCTAGCATTTATGCCATGGACTTTGTTTCTGGATCCGGGTTCTCATAAGAGAAATAGCATATTTCGGAGGTAATGTTGTTAACAATACTTCAATTATCTCCCACATTCATGTTTCAAGATGATTCAAAGCCATTACATGGTTGTTCTGTATTCCTTCACTATATATGTGCGCTTATAGTGATGGGGTCATCTTCATGTTGCTCTACCCCGGATCTAGGCCGAGCGGGCCCGGGCTGCTGTGTTTTTTTTCTTATTCTTCTTTTCTTGTATCACCCGAACTCGATTCTTCTTTTCTTGTACAACTTCGGAAGTTGGGGTCGATGGTGCAGCGGCCAAGGCGTGGGCCCAGCATCTATGCCGGGCGGGCTCGGATCTAGGTTACCCCCTTATTTTTTCTTGTTGATGTTCTTTGCTCAATGGGATCTTAAACTTGTTGAATCCGGCCGACGCCGGTGGCTCCCCATCGAGGGTAGTCCTTCTTATAGGTGTATGCTGTGTATGCTTGGTCATGGCGGGCCAGATCTGGGTTCCACCATGCTTTGATTCTTCGATTGTAGTTCTTGGTCTTGTTCGCAAATCACTCTTGTAAGGGTTAGGACACCGTCGGCCTGCTTGGCTTACGGGTTGTGCCGGCTTTCTTGGCCTCGCGGTTAGGATTAGGGTTCTTCGTGAACCTTATTCCCTGTTTTTTCTTTTCGATCTACCTCTTCGTGAGGCTTTGAACACAAGATAATCTCGGGGCAATTGGTTCGCCCGATCTGTATCTTGGTTCTTTTTTTTCGATCTACCTCTTTATGAGGTTTGCAAAACAAGATTGAATCTTGAGGCCATGGGCTTCGGATATGAATCTTGATTGACTTTTTGGATCTGTAGAGTTCACGCTGCTCTTATTCTTGCTTATTTGAAGTTCTGACTCTTTTTTATTTGTTGCATCGAGCCTCGGGGCCATAGGCTCACCCGAACTCAATCTTCTATTTTTCTTAATCTTGTACCTCGGCGGATCTGGGAATATTCATCCAGATTGCAGAGGTTTGCTGAAGTTTCGATTATTTGAAGTGCTAATTCTTCGATGTTTCTTCGAGATCCTGACTGCAACGAGTCAAGATCGACCTCAATTGAACCTTACGTTCCGGGCCAACGCGATCGTTGGACAGATCTTAGCCGCAACGTGCTAAGATACAATCGCACTCTTCTCGGATAGATCTTGGCTGCAACGTGCCAAGATACAAAAATCAATCGTAATAGAAAAATATACCTTTAATCACTGATCTTCTCGCTGGGAAGCTACTGATCTTCTCGCTGGGAAGCTCGACTAGAGCGTGCTGATATAGTATCGGCAGATCGTAGGTACATAGATCATGACGTAAACGAAGTAGTAAAAACACACAAAATAGAGGGGACGCAATTCATTATTTATCTGTATTTTCGTATTACAAAAGGAGCGTCACCTCAACTATTTATAAGAATAAAACCCTACTGCGTGTTGGGTCCAGATTCGATGAGGAGCCCACATAGGCTAGAAAACCTTCTTTTAGAAGAAGGTGAGTCTGATCCAATAAGAGTTTTACAACATGACCAACCGGTAAAGATGCTCACACATTCCAACATGTAATATTTTATTCTGATTCATGCATCTAACAAATTTCTTACCTTAATGAAAGGGCAGTGTTCCCCGGTCCTTTTTTAAAGGAAGTCCACATCAGTCTTTCCTGCTTTGCAGGCTGTACAAGCGTACAACATTGCTGCTTTACTAACTGCCAAGAAGAATCGGCTTTGCATGGAAACGGATTGTCAAGTCCTGGTTACTCTAGTCGATTTCTCTGAGTGAACAGTGATCAACGGTGAACTACGGATTATCATGCATGCTAGCAGGAGCTTCGACGAGTTTAACTTTGTATTTGCCCATAGGGATTGTAATAGGGTAGTTCATGCATGTTCGAAACAGGTCTCACGAGAACTAAACCAGGAGGAGTGACATTCAAATCCTCCGTATGTTCTTCGCAGCCTGCTCATGAGGACTGTAATCTCTGTGATATCCCAGGTGCTTAGTTCCCTTTCGGAATACATTTCATTCTAAATTTTAATTGGAAGTGAAACGTTAAATTTGTTGGAGGCAAAGCATATAAAAATAGATACAATAAAATATGTCTTTTATTACCAAACAACATTTGTCAATAAAAAAAAGAGTATTCTGCTGGAGTGCAGCTTTCGGAGTAGTTTCCAGGGAAAGGTGTACCCAGATCCTGTCCCACATACGTAGGTGTTCCCTGCAAGCGATGGCAGGTAGCACACCACCTTTTGTTCCTATGTCTTTTTCGTTTCTATTTCTTTATTTACTTTTTTTCTGGATGTTTGTGAAATTCTATTTCTTCATACTATATAATGTGCTGCTGTAACACGCGGGGTATCATCTAGTAGTTAATTATAAGGGGAGCAATATTAACATATTATAATCAATGCACCAAATAAATCTTCCAGAAGACAGTCAAAAAACAAAAGTTGAATACCTTCACTTAGATTACCCATGCAACAATTCAACCTATCGTGTTAGTTTCCACCTAGTAAGATTATCTTTTGATAATGTAACCCCTTCATACGAGTACCACATAAAAACTTTATCTTAAAGGGAACTTTAAGTTTTCAAATATGTAAATTTACTAAAGAAAAAATGTGGATGTACATTTAGAAAAAAGAATATCACTCTGTTCTTGTTTTGATGACGTTAAGACAAAGAAATAGTTAATTTTTTAACTAAGATCCTTGTCCTAACATCAACAATAAAAAATGGAGGGAGTAGTAAATACTCAGCAGGAATAAAATGTAAAGTGACTAAGGATATCCACGGCAATTTCTTCTTGAAAGCTTCTCTGCAGGTCTAACGAGAGAATGCGACCATCAGATATGACTGATGCTATCAAATGGTGATAGCTAAATCCAACCACATATTTAATGACCTCCGATAGCACCATCTACTAAAAGAACAAAGAAAAAACGAGAGGTTTCTATTTTAGTCCTTTCAACAATTCACTTTGTTCTATTTACTCTTTAAATGAAATTTTGGCTCAATTTACTTGCTCAAATAATTCAAATTGGTGCAATCTAACCACTGATGTAATTTGTCTTTTATTTATCCTTGTATGATTTGACTTTAGTCCTCTAATTTTGCACAAACTAATAGTTCCTATAGATCCTAATGGTGAAAAAATTAAGATATTTTAGGTATATTTTGTATAGTTTAATATATAGTATATTAACTATGGAGTTACATAAAAAATTATGAAAAACTATAAAATATTTTATTTTACATAGAGATTGATATAATCTATCATCACAAAAATTGAGCTTCAAATTCAAATGATACAAATAGAAACAAAAAAGATAAATTGCATAAGAAGGTAGATTGCACTAACCTAAATTGTTCAAGGGAATAAATTGAGCTATGAGTTTTGTTCGGAAAATAAGTTGGATAAAGTGGATTGTTCGGCGGGATAAAATGAACCTTTTCCAACAAAGTGATGGGAGTAATATTTCCTTCCATTAGTGTGTTGCATAATTCACACAAGCGTGATTGTCACATGCACGTAGAATAAGGCTTAGGTTGCGTTTGGATCCGGATGACAAAAGCAAAGTGACTAAAAAGGGTGACTAAAATTTTAGTCACTCCTTTTTTGTTACTATGACAAAAAGTGACTAAAGTTTATTAAATGAGTTTGAAAAAAACCAAAATACCCCTAATGTGGATAACATTGGAGACAATCCCTTTGCCAATCCAGCGCCTGCCGCCTGTGTAAAGGAGATGGGATCCAACTACAGAGGAGCACAGCCTGGACGAGCTACCCAAAGAGGAGGATGTCGGGCGACCGGTGGCCGTGGGGGTGCCTCGTCCAAAGAGGAGGATGTCGGGGCGACCGGTGGCCGTGGGGGTGCCGGCGCCGTCGGGACAAGCGGGTATCACGTGGGGATAGCTACCCGGAGACCCTTGGGCAGCGATGGCAACCGCGATGGCGCCAAGGAGAGAAGTGGGAGCGACGGCGGCGGACCCAGGCTACGCCGAGGAGAGAAGCGGGTGCGGCGATGACCACCACAGCGACCCCCGGTGGCGGCGAGGGGAGAAGCGGGGGTGACGGAGGCAGCGGAGGAGTTGCGACGGGGCTGCGGAGCACAGCCTGCGGTTTCGTGCCAAGTGCGGACGATGGGCGACAGGGAGTCCTTATTGGCGGAGCATGGCAGGAGGGGGACGGATGCGGGAGCGAGCAGTTGGTCGCTAGAATTCACGAAGAGGAGGGGCACGCGGGGAAGTTTTTCTTTTTAGCTCCATTTAGCTCCCCTTGGCTGCCTAAACCGACTAAACATGTTTTAGTCACATTTAGTCATTTTGGTTGTTTAGTCTGCAAACTGACTAAATTTTAGTCAGTTTCCTTTAGTCCCCTGATCCAAAATGGACCCTTAGTAAGATCCATATATATGTCCAGAAACCAACGGAACTTTCTCAGACATTGTGGATATTGCAGCTGTTACTATACATCGTTGATGAGCATGAGCTGATGCAATTGTTGATATAGGCAGGAAAAGTTTGTTTGAACATCCTTGGCCTACAAATAAAATTATTAGATTAGATTATATACTTAGTACTTTAGAAACGTATCATAGACTGCCATATTTATTCTCTCTTTTAAATTTTTTGATAAATAATTATAGATATTTATTGTTGACAAATTCATGACCGAATGCCCACAACCGCTGTGTACGTGGAAGCTGCCAAAAGATGTGTATTGTTGCAGGCAAGTTATTGCATATATAGCTCAACAGAGTCAGCCGGGTTAATTAGACGAGCCCCTTGGTGTTACTCCACCAAGCGAATAGTACTACTTAGACCTTGGTATAATACACTTCTTCCAAAATACAGGCTTAAAATCTGTTCCGATTGTCTTAGAAAATTGGGTTCACAATTAAGTTGAGGCTACTGGCTTTTCCCCATAAGTGCGGTTAGCTTTCGTGAGGCATAAAAACTTCCCCGTACCTGAGCTAATCATGTAGGAAAACGTGATGAGGAAGAGAAATTTAGTTACCACGAAATGTGAGCTGGGTGCTTTCATGACAGGCGTGAGATTTTTGCCCGGTAACAGTCAAATTTAATGATACCTCGGTACAGTGGACTAAGGAAGGCTTTCAAAGACTTCACTCCATCATGGTTACCCTGAAGACTTGTGCACCAATTCCAAAAAGCAGAACTCTGGCTCAATGACCATGCCTGCCACTTGACCAATTAGATTTTGTTTTTGGCAAAGGCATTTCCAGTTGGAATGTATCAGATGGATGTTAACATTTGTGAAATACATGGACAGTCTCTTCAACTTGTCTCACAGTGTCATTTCCACCCCCAAACTCTTAAAGTAGTGTCATGTATTTTAAACTGACAGTTGTCATTTCCACCCCAGTTTAATACCACCTCTGTCCAAAAATGTAAGCATTTGTTGACTTCCAGGTATCAGCTTTGATCACTCGTCTTATTCAAAATTTTTATTAAAATGTTATTAATTTTTTACAATTTATTTTATTATTGCATATATTTTAAGTATTAGTTATTATTTTTTATATTTATATAAATATTTTGAATAAGATAAATGGTCGTCAACAAATCCTTACATTTTTTGACGTAGGAAGTAGATGTCGACCATATCACAGTTTAACTTGTCTCATTGTGACTCAATGCTAGAGGTTGCTGACAGTTGGCATCCTTAATTTTTATATATTATTACAGCTGGCATCCTGGAAACTTTAACTGGAAGAATGAGAACAAAATTAAGTGCGGACGGGTCACAAAGTTCCTCTATGAGTACCCGGCGACAAAAGATGACGTGTGGCGACATTAGAGAGATCAAACGGGGCAAATAACGCGATTATCAGAATGTTTATGGTACTAATTGAGTATATTTTAGTATAAGATTGTGAAGAGAGCCTTACAAATTTTGATCAGAACATGCCCGGTCCCTTTGAACCTGCTGCTGTGGTCAAGCCATCTTCTTTTCCTCACGGACTCTCACTTCAACGGGGTTAATTGTCAAAATAGCACTCCTAAGGAGTGGCTACTCCAGAATAGCACCTATAATTGGTGACTCTCTAAAATAGCACTCTTGGCTGGTGCTTTGGTCTCCCACATAGCATTACCTATTTTCTTTTTATTTTTCCTCCCAAAACCAAATCTGAGTGGACTTTTTTGCCCCTGGTTTTGATTTAGACATATTTAGGGTTAAAAAATTCGAAAAAAAGGAAAAATAGACGAAAAATTCAGAAGGACTTTTTTACAGTGTATAGAATTCGAAAAATTCAAAAACAATTGAAAAAAATTTTCAATTGTTTTTGAATTTTTCGAATTCTATACACGTAAAAAAGTCCCTCTGAATTTTTCGCTCTATTTTTCCTTTTATTCGAATTTTTTAACCCTAAATATGTCTAAATTGAAATTTTTTCAAATACATTTTGAATTTTTTGAATTCTATACACTGTAAAAAAGTCCCTCTGATTTTTTCGTCTATTTTTCCTTTTTTTCGAATTTTTTAACCTAAATATGTCTAAATCCAAACCAGGGGCAAAAAAGTCCACTCAGATTTGGTTTTGGGAGAAAAAAACAAAAAGAAAATAGATAATGTTACGTGAGAGACCAAAGCACCAGTCAAGAGTGCTATTTTGGAGAGTCACCAATTATGGGTGCTATTCTGGAGTAGCCACTCCTTAGAAATTACTATTTTGACGATTAACCGCACTTCAAAGTATCGTCGCAAACGAGCCAGTTGTTGTCGACATCCAAAATCCTATGTCTGTTTTCTCGACACCACTAGTGCACTTTAAACCTGTCACCGGTTTGGGTTGAACCGGTTGCAACGGGCTGTTTTTTCATTTGGGCCGACTTTGGAACTAATAGTTTTGATTGACTTGGTGGCTCAATGTAATAATTCGAGGCCAATTCGGTTTGGGTCCAAATGATTCGGTCCACGTCCACCTTGCTCACCCTCACCGGTTAGCAGCCCATGCAGACGTATGTTAGCTGCTCGAGTCGGCTTGGCCTTAGCCTCGAATCGGCGATTCGGTCAGAGATTCAGATTTCAGAGGGCTCGACAAATCGACGACGCTGAAGAACATAGGACTAGCTGAGCGCATCATATAGCTTTATTGTATCTATAGTTCTTTTCATTCAATTATTATAAATACAAAAAATATGGTACTTTCCTTTTGTTGTAGGGTAATTTTCAAATAGTAAGTGTGGATTAAAGTTTAACTATGGTCAGGTTTCCCAAATAATCTTGTAGTAAAAAGGAACAATACACTCGAACATGCAGTTTTTTTCTTACAAGTAACTCGGGATGTTTTCCAAGCACATAATTTTGAAGCAGCATTACAAGTACTGTAACATTGTCAAGGCATGTATTTCATGAGCTAACTAAATATTAATGTTTTAAATAGCGGGCTACAGAATATAGCGGAGTGCTCCTAGAAAAGCTATAGGAGCTATAGCGCGGCTATAGCGGAAGCTATTGTCTATAGCGTTTTGCAAAAAAAGAGAATATTTTTACCAAAACATTAGTAATTCCATCAGTTACGACCCTCATTTCATATATGTGCATCCATCATTACAGCACTCCAACATCTAAGCATGTATTTATCATATTTCCTAGCGATTGCAAAGTTCACATAATGAAAAGACAACCATCATATAGACTATGAACAACAAAACTAATCACCGTGGTTTGACTTTTGAGTTATAGCGGAGTTAGCGTATGAAGTTAGTAGTAAAATTAACCATATAGCGGAGTTAGCGGCATTAGCGGCAATATTAGCAATATCGTAGCGTCATCTCCCTCAAAAAGCTAAAGCGAGGTTATAGCGGAGCTATAGCGGGCTATTTAAAACAATGCTAAATATACAAATACATAGAAGTAGTTTGAAGAATGGCGAAGAACCAAAGATTTATTTGGCTCAATCTTGACATGACCCATACAACATGGGAAGACTCTTTTTGAGCACTCATCAGTTTTTGTTGTCCTGAGACATGAGAAGTACATACATATGCGTTGGGCAAGCACACTACAACCAGTAATAGAGATCCAATTTCAATTTGTTTATTACAGAGCTAACTGGATTCAAACAGGAGGATACAAATTTATAATTCAGTTTATCTAGTGGAATGTTGTGATCACAATATTCAAATTCTTGTCAATAAAACCTGAGAGAGTATAGTGTCTAATAATGGAAATTGATAAAAAGTGGAAGTATGCATCACGTACAACCTCAAAAAGGAGGGGTAAAATAGAATAAAAATATCATACCATCACGAAGCTTATAATAAATCTCTATATACAATGTTTTTAGTGCTCTTTGTTTCTCTGTTGATGTCTTTATTTGGTTTTGCAGGAACCCAAGTAGTTTGACGCGACACGCCTCTTGAGAAAGTAGGTTCCGGTAGATAAATGCCAACATGTGGAACAGTCTAACCTTGTGCCTCATTATTAATAGTCATGGCAAAACTTAATTGGACCGGAAATTGCTTTCTCTTAAATTTGAAGGGGAGTGAGAGATCTTCAGATGGTTACAGAGGAATATGAGGGATAAATACTCTATCCCCTCCATTAACAATCTCTACATCAATTCCATGGTTATCATATTTCCCGACAATAAGGCGGGTACCATTACACAAACCGCTAAGTGGGTCTAAGTTTCGAAGAAGAATAAGCGGACAATTGACTTTTATCTTCAACTCATGTGAAGGAAGCCCATTAGGTGTGACTAAATTTAAAAAATCCTTAGGGTAATTATTCTGTGTGTCATCTTCTAATGAGTCCCTACTATAAAATACCTTCTCCTTACTGGAATTTGTCAATCATCCGTGCATTAATTTCATCCACAGTCATTTCTAGTGCATAGTATTTCTCGTTTACCCATATAATCACCTAAAGTACAATTAATACCAAGATGTGGGAATACATCTTCTATAAGAGTATCAATAAAGTTGGGAGACACGCACATAGTCCCTGTCAATAGTCTCTTTAGGCCAGTCTCAATGCAAAGTTTCATCTCGCAGTTTTCAAGAGTGCCACATTATATTTGAAGATTTATTTGATGTATGAAACGGTCTCTCCCAATGCATAGTTTCTCACGATTTCATACGCAGGTTATAGCATTAAATTAACATGTATTTGTTGTAGTGAGATTGGTCAAAACGTGTTAGAATAAATCTTTATGTTCTGAACGGAAGTTTCAATGGAGTTTCATACCTATGAAACAGTGTCAAATGAGTTTCATGCCTATGAAACCCATTTACCTAGTTTCATATTAATTGCTATGCCATGTCATCTCTTTTGCTTACGTGACACCTCATTTAATGCTAATGAAACTTCCACCGAGACTGGCCTTAGTACAATCCCCAATTGTAATTGGCAAACCAAGGATCATCATGTGCTCTCATGTTTCGGGTAAGACTTAGCTTACAAATATTGTTCGGTAAATATGACCTTAGTAGCGTGGCATCCATAATTTGTGCTCTAGTACCTCGCGCTACAACTGGTAGAACTTGCCTCAAATCCCCACCAAAAACCATGACCTTACCTCCAAACGGTTCCTTGCATTTCATAATATCCTGTAGGGATTTGTCATGAATCTCCACATTTTGCCTCTTAGTCATTGCTACCTCATCCCATATTAAGAGTGATGCATCACGAAGGAGTTCAGCTATATCACTCTGCATGGTGAAATTTCTCATGGTAGTATTTGAAATCTTCAGCAGAAGGTTTAAAATAGAATGAGTAGTACGACCACCAGACATTATTGAAGCTGCAATTCCGGACGTCGCAGATGCAATTGCTGTTCGTCCTTGAAAAGGAACGGTAGCAATGAGAGCTTTATAAAGAAATGTTTTGCCAGTGCCTCCTGGACCATCAATAAAGAAGACTTCCTCTTTTTTTATTTATATGTTCCATTATTTCCTCATAAGCGTTGTTCTGGTTTAACTTGTCAACATTACTCAGATCTTCTTCATTGACACCTAATGCAAACTGCTCATTAATCCCCTTGTTATTCCTAGTACCATTTTTTGTATGAGTAAATGAAAAATCTATAAATGTTAGCTTACTGTGACACATAATAATGTCAAGAAGAAGCTAAATTATGATAAATTCGAATGATATGGTACGGTAGCAATGAGAGCTTTATAAAGAAATGTTTTGCCGGTGCCTCCTAGACCATCAATAAAGAAGACTTGGTCTCTCTTTTTTGATTTATATGTTCCATTATTTCCTCATAAGAGCTGTTTTGGTTTAACTTGTCAACATTACTCAGATCTTCTTCATTGACACCTATTGCAAATTGCTCATTAATGCCCTTGTTATTCCTAGTACCATTTTCTGTATGAGTAAATGAAAAATCTATAGATGTTAGCTTACTGTGATACATAATAATGTCAAGAAGAAGCTAAATTATGATAAATTCTAATGATAAGGGGAAAATATAGTAACACACACTTTTATTGCATGACCTTAAAAGAGAATCTGAATTAATATAAGGAAATAATAAAATAAAAAATGTTCAATCTATATTACTTAATGATTGCATTATCATGATAGTGCAAGACAATATTTTTGATACCATAAAAATACAAATGCATGCATTTGTTAACATAGGTAGTTTCAGAAAGGTATTTGTTAATTGAATCATGTAAAGAAAATTGAACTAATTATAGCCAAAAAATATTCAGTACAAATATATGAATTAGTGCTCCTAGACATGCCAACCTAGTCTAAGTACATATGGTCACACTTGAACCACAAATAAAAATTGTCCTAGATGCTATTGCAATAAAATTACGTTAATTAAATCCTTAGCACTACAATAAAAATATATTCATACCTCTCTCAAAAAATTCTGGCAGACCATAAAACCCCTATATTGTTTTCCCATTCCACGAAGGATGGAATCAATATGCGTGAGTACCATTTGCTCAACCCTTCTAGCATTGCCAACATTAGGAATAAAATCTTCCGACAATGATTCATAATGTTTATCCCATAGTGCACAGATATTTGTAGACTCGCGGAACACTATAATAATTGCAAATAACCGTCTAAGTGAGAAGGGCATTTGCCATTTACCAGCCTCGGACAAGCACTCATCCAAAGATTTATCTGTGCCAACAACTCCGATAGCTTCACATGCATCTCTGAAGGTCACCCAAGTGACACCATGTTGTTCTCAAATTAGTGAAGCAAGTGGCCACCCTTACATGATTCAAAAGCACTCGTAAATAATTTATAATAACGTTCTCCTTCAGCGGAATTTGCATATACCATCCTGCCAATTGTCTCCGTTTATTTTTTCAGCCAATCCACCTCTTATTAGGCTTATCCCAGCAATATGATTACGGAAACTCTTTGTACAATAACTGTCTGCCTTTCAGATCAACAAAATTCATCCCGAAATATTCAGTAAGCATAGATATTTGTGCCTTCTCACGCGTAAGGACATCTCGCAAGTCTTCTTTTGAGTTGTATGCAACCAAATGCATACCCAGAAGATGCACTTCATGCTGGAGGATAGATGGTAATACCTTTATAAAATAGTGTGAACAAATTTAGCTTAAAAGTGTATTTTTATTGGTCAAATGCATGTATGAACTGAAAAATTCAATGTTACTAATTTATAATTAATAGAAAACTAAACTGTATATCTAACTAATTTTTATTGGTCTCCGTAATTTTACATTACAAGACAGATGTTGTAAGTGAGCGTGAGGCAGTAAGTGGGTTTCGGAAGCCACCAGCCAGCTCCTCCAGGTTCCGTCCATGTCAGCTACCTAGTATATGGGCCGGTAATTATAGTCCATGCTAGGCAACAGATGGTGGGCCGTGGGCCGTGATCACCTTGAGGCCATGCACCTGGAGTACAAGAAGGAAGGCCACATCGATGAGAGGGGAATCAATCAATCAAAACATTATCAACAACAAGCTAACAGGTTACTGTTCTTCTCCTTCCTCCTGATTCCCCACCTTCTCTAGCCTCCTCTACTAGGTCTAGGTTCTAAAACCTTATCCCCACCTCTCGTGCTTGATCTCCCTCCTCCCTGAAATCGTGTATCCCATTTTGTACCCGAAATACTAGTTCCTCGATTGTTATTGTGAGTTGAGACTAGCTAGGTTGCTAACATTTGGTATAAAAACAGTTCGAATCCTTGGATTTTTTTCTTGGTTTGGAGATGGCGTTTGAGGAGGATTTCGCCACATCAACCCATCCGCCACCAGGGACGGAGTCACGAAGCTCCTGCTCAATGAGATACGTCGTCTCTGCGACCGGATCGAGGGTTGCTACGGTGGATTCGAGCACAACATCGACACTCGTCTTCGCTGTGTCCGCGTCCGCAACCATCTACGATGTCGACTCGGTCTTTGGCTTCGAGCCCGTATTCGACGAGGAGCTGCTGGTCAACGTCGAGCGGATCCTAGCGTTGGGCTTGTCTTCGACGAGGAGTTTGATGAGGAGCCGATCTTCTTCGACGAGGGACCCATCTTCGATCGGGAGGCCATATTCGACGAGGAGACTAGCGACTCCGCCGCCACAGGCGTTGAGACTAAATAAATTAATTTAATAATCTTTTCATTTTTTTCTGCCACTTATATCAATTTAACAAGTTTTAAATAATTTTTCATCAACTTTAATTAATTTAATAATATTTTATTGATTTTCAGCAACGTTAATGGATTTAATAACTTGTTAATTATTTTTCTGCCACTTAAATCAATTAACATCTTTTAAATAATTTTCCAGGAACTTCTAATAGTTTAACCACATTTAACAATTATTTAAAAGTTGCTATTAATTATTTAATAATTCCACCTGTTAATAATTTTTGAGCCACATAAATCAAATTATCAATATTAAATAATTTCATAATTATA
>JAUNZO010004461.1:0-20560 GCA_031894775.1 Chloris gayana | reverse complement strand
CTTATGAGCAAAAAGGCACAGGAATAAGTTTCTGAAACGGCACGAGAGGACCTCTCAGTTTCAGATGGTGAACTTGAAATTTTCAACCCTGTAAAACTCAAAATCAGCCTTTCCTTAGACTACCAAAGTTGGCGCTCGTGACTCAAGCTTTCCAGAAAGTGCTCATTTGCCTCATTCCGACAATCGAGCTGAGAGTTATGGAGAAAATCAACCGTGCTGTCAATTCTGAAAAACAGAATCAACACCTCTCATAAAACAGAGCATAACTCTCTCATTCTGGCTTCAAACATCACAAAACTAAATCGACAATTTAGTTGACTTCCTTAGGTTTCCAGAACATTTGAAATCACTCAAATCCAAGATTCGAGCAAAAAGTTATGAATTTTCTTTGCTTAGCGAGTTTCTGAAATTTTTCAGATTATAAAGTTCAGACTTTTATGGTTGCCATTTTTATCATGAATGCACCTTATTTATCCTATACGTCCTTACCACGAAAGAAACAAATAATTATACCGTCTCAACGGTGTACGAATTTCGGGGTGGCAACCCGCACTCAATCACGTAAGTCAGTCTAAATTATCGACTCACACCTACTAGCGTTGTTATGTACCTGCAGAAGATTCATTCCAGAAACAGTACATCAAATTCAAAAGGAACTAAAAAAATAAGCACAGTTCTACAAGTAACGACCCATAGAAAGGATCGCCCCGTGGTATGCCACGAGCCAACATTGTCCCGTATTCTCCGTCCGCGGGCACGGACCGCTAATTTAAATGCGGACATACACGAGCCACAGCCGTAGATGCAAGTAATTAAACAATCATAACTCGGGGTTAGCTTTGCCATCGTTACGACTAATATAGTCCTTACGGGCACGTCCTTACACGGTAACGTCCTAGTTTTCGAAAATAGGCTGCTTAAGGTGTTGTAATATCCCCATGACGGCTACGATACCACGCTGTGACGGACCCGCCTCACGAAGAGGCGTTTCCATCTCCAAGATCATCATGGGTGGTATCACGCGCTGTGATACCCGATATTACAGACATACAAACATAAGCATAATACAATGAATATAAGTACGAGTCTTACATTCATCCCGAGTACAAATGTACATCGAGTCTCGAAGCATCGAAGCTAATAAGTTTGGAAGTTAACTAAACGAGCGGAAGCATAAAGATACAATCGCACTCTCGGCGATACATCACGGGCATCCGGCAGAGACGGATGTTCCTGCCCGAGAACATCTTACCGGCACTTCAACTCCTCTATTCATCCGGGCCGCACCACTCCCAAGTGTAGTGGCCGTCACCCGGAGACTCCTCCTGCCGGACGTCATCGCCGACGTCGAGATCCTGTCCCATGGGGTCCTCTCGAAAACCACATAGAGCAAAGCCCTGAGCAACTAAAGCTCAGCAAGACCGACCCGTCAAGGTGGCCATCTACGACCGACTCCTAGACATGCAAAGGCCAGGGGTAGGATAAAATTAAGCACTAAGCTGGCCTACAAGTGAATCCTTACTTTCAACTTTTAGCGGTTTAATTAAGTTGCTCAAAAGAGTAAATTTAATTTGCACTAAGCTACTGCATTACATGTTTCCAAACAAGTAATTAAGCAATACAGCAAATTAATCGCAATCACCACCATCAATGTTCCTCTTCTTACTACGTTCCAGCGGACGAGATAAGTGGTACTCGTTCATCGTGAGGGGCAACGATTCGAATCGATTTACATCCTGCAGGAGAAACCTGTCCGCACGTCACATACGCGCTTTTCGGAAGCCGCATGAGACAACCTTTCGCTCGAGGCACCATAAGGTCGTCCGGGTCCTACCGCCCCCGAGAAGGGTCCCTTACGCGATGCCGTCCGGACGTCATCCGTGAGTAGAGTGCTCCCTCCTCTCCTCCCAAAAACCGCCTAGTAACCAAGGGAGTAGGGAAATCTTCCAACCTTACAGCAATCCATCGCTCCTGGTCCTTAGGCACATGATATAGATCATAATTAACTTAAGCTTCATAATTTGGGGCAATTCATTAATTAACTAAGCATTTAATTAAAATCCCTTAAAAAGAAATTTGACCTAAATAATTTGCTCCTGAAAATGCCAATTGAATGCACCATAAAATAGTACATGTCCCCAGGAGTCCAAGAAAATTTAGTTTGCAATTTTTGGAGGTCTAGAACTCTAGATATGAATTTTCTAAGTTTAATTGAATTTCGGAACTAATTACGAAAATGCCATTCGAGATTTAAATTTAAATCTCCGCGCTCCGTGCCACACCGAGGACCACAGGGGTTCGGATCCGCGTGTGGCCGTGGCCACACGAGATCCGGGCCGTGTGGCCCGCCTCGTGGCCTTGCTGCGCGCGGCCGGGAGGCGGCGGCGCGACGGCCGGAGCGGCGTCCGCGGCTCGTGGCCCAAGGCCGGGGGTGCTCCGGATGCGGCATGGAATGGCGCAGCTTGGGGTGGGGTTGGGTTGACGGGACCCTCATCGGAGACGCGGTGCGTCGAGCGGCGGCGGTGCGGAGGGGTCCGGCGGGGGTGCTCGTCGCGCGGGAGGAACGGACGGAGGAGCGGCTTGGCCGTGGAGCTTCAGCTGGAGCATGGGCTCTCCCGTCCTAGCCTCCCCTTTGGATGAGCTCGGCCGGAGATGGTGGACGGCGTGGAGGTGGCGGCGGCGGACCTCCGCGGCCGGGAAAATTGGAGATTCCGGCGACCTCGCGAGACAACAATGGGGGTTAGGGTTTGAGAGGGAACTCCACCAATGTGCGCACCCACCGGAAGAAGAACGGCCGGACGAAGCTCACCGGAGAGGCGGCAATTTGGCCGCGACGGCTTGACGGCCGGAATGAAGCTCCTCGCGGACTTCTTCGAATTTGGTCGTTTCTAGTCCGCCATTTTTGGGGGTTTAGGGTCGTGGAGTAGTGTAGGGGTGTGGCGGCTCCCGTGGCGTGCTCGGCCCGGGCTGCGGCGGCCGGAGACGGCCGGGCGGCGAGCTTCCGGGGAGGGCGCGGCAATGGCGGGTGGGGAGAGCTCGGGAGAGAGAGAGAGATGGGAGAGGGGGGTGTTCCGACCGGGGAGCCTCCCCTTTGTTCCCCCGACCAGGTGGGGTCGGACCGGAGCGCGACGGCCACGCGGCGCCGGCGTACGGCGCCGGTCGGGCGCGGGCGCGGCCCCGGCTCGCCGACGAGCGGGCCCCACGGCATATTCCCCTCGAGCATCTTTTCTTTTTCCCGAATTTCCAACTGTGGTCTGATCCGGTTTTGAAAAATCAAAAGCATGTCCTTCCCGAGCTCAAAAATTAAAGGGTAGAATTTTGTGGAAAAGTATAACTCCAGAAAGTGACATGCACGAAGAGTATACTCAAAAATCCTTTCTGGATTAATTCTAAAAATTCAAAGAAAAGGCTTAAATGCTAAGCTTGTCTGATTTATTTGGGGTATCAAACCTTGATGAAATCCAGTGGGGTTTTGTCCTAGATTTTTCATTTGACATGCCCTACAACATATATTTTTGGTTGACCATACTTGTATGGTAGAAATTTGAGTTGTAGCTCAAACCAAAGTGTTTTTGAATTTATTTGGTGCCCAAAGCACTTTGCATGTCAATGATACTTCTTGGGTAGGTTAATCCAGCCTTGAGATTAGTTTTAAAAATGCTAACTCGAAAAATTAGGACACGGAGTGTCACACGCACCCATGCAAATCAAGCGGAAGTGAGGAATCTCTTCATGGCCTTACCAGTTAGCGTCCGTGGGGCTTTTCTCACGTTGCAAAAGCCTCATCGATCGCTTAAGGCAGATGTACAGGCTGCTTGGGCAGTGGGATGCAGGCCCCATTGGAAACCATCACATACCCAAAATTTCAAATTTTCATTTGTGACTCAAATTCCAATAAATTCCGTTTTTTGCAATAAATTAAAATTGATTTTAAATTTATCTTAAATTAATTAAAGATTTATCTTTTAAAATAGGCAAAAGAGCTATTTTCTAAATTAAATAAATTAATTTAGGTTAATTTACTTGCTCGTTGCATTCATGCTGAAATAGTATGCATTAGGATTTTGTTATTGTCGATTGTCTGAAATAACCAACTAGCAAATATTGCTATGGATGGTTCACAAGAAAACACAAGATTTGTTACGTCCGGTTTCGGTGGGTTGCTCGTGTTGCATGCGTGGGTGATAGAGGGAGGCTACAACAGGGGCGAAAGAGAGAGTTGACGCTCAAGTATCCGTGTGAGAGTGTGTGTATGCAAATTTCCGGCGTGAGTGTGTGTGGAGGCTTGCTCGTGTACTACAAGAATAGGCAAAAAGAAAGAGAAGGTGTGACAACGAGCCGTGGTGACGAAGAAGTCGTGGTGGGGTCCTCTTGATGACCGTATATGGCGTCGACCAGGTGTGAACGATGTCGACCATATACATCCTCCGTTATGCCCCGTCTCGTAGCTCGACCCTTGAGTGGCCTAACATCGGGATTCCCGGTACGACACGACGCATGCTTTTGTGTTGGGAGTCCCATTTACTCGTTCGCCCATGCCATTGGCCCTCCCGACCTTGACTCGGGTGGGGAGGGCGGCGGTTATGCCTCATCCGACCCCTTCCGCAAGGGTCGAGCTTGTCCTGCCATCATGGCCCATAGTTGGGCCCTCGTCTCCTCGATCGGGCCCATCGGTCCTTGCATGCGCGCAGCTCGGTCCTCGCACCCTAGCCATGTTGTACACTGCCACTATCGCCCTCGGTGCCGCCCCAACGACCCCATGACGAGCACCACAATGCTTCACTACGTCGCCGAAGCTTTTCCTTTAGTCTCTGTCGTCGCGAACTTGCTTCCAGCCATCTTCCACCTCGCTTGACCCCTTCACGCACATCCCCACAATCCCCGCTCCCTCTAGATGTAGCTACGGTTGAGTTTAGGCCACCGGAGCACCACTTTGGACAACTCCTACTACCGTTGTAATGGCGTCGCGCTCGCTTGGTCGGAACCGCCCTGAACTATATCATCCCGTTTGGATAGTCCAAAGTAGATCTCCCGTAGGGGTATGCTCCCTGTCCACCGTGGGCTCGTGGACGAGGACCCCACTGTGGTCTAGAGGATTTGTGGAGTTGGTCCACACGCTTTTTTTATTCATTTAATTCTGATTAATTGATAGATTTGTAGTTAGCCTCTATCATTAGTATTATTTATGTTTCGGTCCTACAATTTTACATATATAACCCAAGATTTTTGATAAATTATGTTTTAGTCCTATACTTGTAAACTTGGTCCACGCACTTTTCCGATTAACCGTAATTCGTTTAATTCCGATTAATTGATAGATTTGCGGTTAGGCCTCTGTAGTTATTATTATACAACCCTAGGTTTTTGATAAATTATGTTCTAGTCCTATAATTTTATGCTTTATTCCCTAAACTTTTTAGTAATTATAGATAGGTCCCTAGATGTTACTATTTTACCGTTTAACCCTGAATCTTTAAATCCTCGTAACTTTTAGCTCGTAGCTTGTTTTTAGAATTTCCTTCGCTCAAAAGATCATAGCGAAGTGTACTATTTATTAGTACTTGTTTTCATAGACATTTGGTACTGTGTGGTGTACTCGTTGCTTACTATGTTTCCATGTAATTTTTTCTAGTCTATGGTTAAATAGAAGACCCGTAATACAAGAATCTCCAGGACCTTCAGGGCCAAGAGTTTGAGCAACATCAAGGGAACGGGCACTTGCCTCCGAATCAAACCGTCCATTTTTCCTCGTTTCATGTCCCGACCTTGGCATATTGATTTCCTGAGGTAAAGAAATCAATAAATTGTGTATAAGACCTCGGGAAACAGAGAAGATTTGATTTGGAGTTGACAAGGCATGAAAAGATGGTTTTCGGTTGCTCCGGACAGGGGCACCCGGCATGAACGCATCGACCATGCGGTCCGACCGCCCTGTACAGAGGTGCTCGGTCCAATTAAAGAACACAAGGACTTGTCGATTCTTTCAATTTTCAGTGAAAATATTGGCATTGGTAAGAATAGGATTATCAAGGAAACTCAAAAAGAAATGTGAAGCATAAATTCTCTCCTCAACCCGGTCCGACCGAGTTACCGGAGCGACCGACCGCCTCTGAATAGGGGAATTTGTGTTTCACATATTCTTGCAATGCTGATTTGGGAAAAGCATAAGCTTGGGTTTTGGGGAGTTTCCAAGCATGCTATAAGTCTATTCCATGGCAAAAAGTTTGAGGAGCAACTCAAGGGAAGTAGATCGGGAGGAGTTGACTTCTATACCTTGAGGAGAGAGTGAATGGCGAGTTTGGGGCAATGCCGATCCGGGATCCGGCCTGACCGCACTTGGGGCAGCCAAATCCACTAAGGAATGGAGGAAATCCATGGTAGAATCAAGGAATCACCATTGGTAGGCTGTAGGACGAAGGCGAACCGAGTTTGGAGTGTTTGGGAAAGAAAGAGAACTGTTTTGGATAGGGGAGTCAAGTTTAGGGTGTTTGGATGAGTGGAAGACTATTTTGGTGAGGGAGTGTCAATTGAAAGGACCTTGATTTTAGTTGTTATGTATAGTCCTCCAAATTCTCTTTCCATAGAGTCCAAGAACACTGAAATCGGACATCGGATGCAAAAGTTATGCTTGTTTTAGCGGGATGTCGCGTGCTATTTCGCTCATAGTCGGATAATGTCCGACCGAGTAGGATATTGTCCGACTCTACTGTTTCTGGAGGAATGTGCAACTCTTTGGAGTCCGACTCAAATATCCTACTAAGTAGGATAATGTCCGACTCTACTGATTTCGGAGGAATGTGCAACTCTCTCGAGTCCGACTTGAAAATCCGATATGGTTGGACATTGTCCGACTAAACTTGATTTTTTCATGTATTTTTCAGTTCTCCAATAATCCTTGGTCACTTGATCTTGCAACACTTAATTCTTTTGTGTCCTTCAAATTCAAACACCTTTGGACCAAATTTTGAGAGATATTTAGTCCTTCCTTTTCAGCCATCTTTGGACTAATTTTCACACATTTCTTGAGATTAGGAATCTCCAAGGAGATGAAAATGTGAACTTGAGAGTATCTTTTCATTTATGGCCAGCCATCAAACGAACAAGGTGAAGAATGGCCATGATGAATCGATATGGTCACAAAGACCGAAAATACCAATATTTTTGAAAAACCACTCGACCTAGCAAGTCTAGGTAAATTTTCAAAAAACATTTACACTATAGCTCTTGAATCCTCGCTACGAGCTGCATGACTTTGTGCAAGTCTTTCTTGCTTATGTTGTTGGACACAAAGCCATCTTCATCATCTTCACTCTTATTTTGTTCAGTCATGACACATGATTCATGACTCTTGGACGAGAGTGAGGTGCTCTTGGAGGTAAACTCTTCACTTGGGTGATGATGCTCATTAGTGGTCGTTGAGGTAGGTGTGAGCTTAGGCTCATGCTCTAGCAATGACACCATTTGATTGCATGAGCCATATATTTCCCCAAGTTCCTTCCAAAGTGAATGTGCAGTCTTTAGGCAGCCGTGCTTCCCAAAGATTTTGTTGTCCACTTCGCACTCAAAGCACTAGACAAAGTGTGATATGCACGGGCTTCGAGATATAAGCATTTCTTTCGCGCACTAGTTAGAGAAGATTTCTCTAAGGCATGAGAAAAAGCCTATATCTACGATCCACCAAATTTGAGAGCTCATTTCACGAAGGTAGGAAGACATAAGAGTTTTCCATAGAGCAAAGTTTGCTCCATGAAAACGGGGTACCTCAATTGAAGGTGTGAAGACCCAAGGATGCGACATCGTCGTTTCTCCAAGCGATTAAGCCTAATAAGGAGATTAGGCTCGATACCAATTGAAAGGACCTTGATGTCGCCTAGAGGCGGGTGAATAGGCGAAACCTGAAATTAACACAACTTTTTTCGCACAGAGTTAGTTCAACCCGGTCCGACCTTCTTGTCAACCCGGTCGGACCTCCTTGCATAGGCAGAGTTGGGTGCACCCTAGTTCAACCCGGTCCGACCTCCTTATCGGGGCGGTTAGACCGCCTTACATAGGGCGGAAACAGGTCGGCTCTCCAAAATGAATTCTAGCTCAAACCAAAACTTGAGGTGATGCTCCAAAGGTTTTCCTTAGCACATACACGAAGTATCCGCACACAAATGAGCACACCAAAGTAGATCGAAGCGGAAGCACAAGTATAAGCTAGAAAACAAGAAAAGCAAGGGAGACGGAGACACACGAGTTTGTTTACCGAAGTTCGGAATCACCTCAACGGTATCCCTACGTCTCCGTTTGAGGAAGCTTGAGCTGCTCACTAGCACGCTTCAAGCCGGGTCTCTTTCAACCACTTTCCTCAATCCACTATCTTGATCTTTTCCACACCGGAGGCAAGATCACAACCTTCACAAACTTTTCCAAGGCTCACCACAAGCTTGGGAGCTCCAGGGCGATGCCTAGCCGTCTAGGAGGCTTCACCTCCAAGAGTAACAAATGAATCACGAGTTGCTTGATGAAGCCCAAAGTGCTCAAGGCTTAGGATTTTCTCACTTTGCTCACACACTCAAATCTCTCAACCCAACTAAAAGATTTTACTCAAATCACTTGGATCTCACAAAGAGAGGTTGGGGAGAGCTCAAATGGCCGTTGGAATGCTATAGAATCGGGCAAGAACCAGCAGCAACCAAAGGGAGAGGTGGAGGGCTATTTAAAGGCTGTTTCAAAAACTAGTCGTTGGACCTGTCGAGCTCAGGGCGGTCCGACCGCCTTGATAGGGCGGCTCGACCGCCTTACATTCGCAGGCAACCAACCACTTGACACGAAAACCTCCACAAACCACAAACTTCATTGCTGAACCAACTCATACTAACTATGCTTCACTTCTAAGGCCAAAAACTCACTAACCCGGAAGTTGACCCCGGAAAAATTAGTACAAGGCGGTCCGACCTCCTTGACAGGCGGTCCGACCTCCTTGACCTCGCAGAACACACTATTTGGGGTTTATGTCACTCGGATTGGTTTCTCTCTAGGATTTTGAGCACTTTGACATCGTCATTCAACACATGTTGCAACCCTCTTAATAGTACGGCATTCCTATACTCAAGAATTAGATAAAAGCTATTTTTCTTCCACTTGAGCTTGTGATTGAGACATATGCCGAAATTCTTCACATTTTGGTTCTTGAGGGTTGACAACAATTCTTTGGTTGAGTACATCCACCTTGAGTCGATGACCATGGATTATATCATCAAGTAGACAAAACTCCATATTTTATCCATGTCACCTTTTCCTTCTTGATTCAAAAATAATTGACACTAGGAAATAAGCAATCCTCCATGGCCTTTTTGATTCGTCGGATTCAACATCCACTTGCTCTTCTCCACCACAAAGGTTCTTCAGCGTCAAGCCTCGTGCTTGCCCTTGTCCAATGTATGGTCCATCGTAGCCAAGTCCTTGCTAATCCTTAGTCAAACTTACCATCAAGATTGACACATTTCTTTGCATCATCTATTAGCACACAATTGATATTCATCTTCATGTTGTATTGATTTTCGTTGTAATATATGTTGCTTGCTTGATATGACGCCAAGAATTGAGTGACCAATATGAATATGGTGATACTTTCAATGACCAATATGAGACATATCATCCAAGCTTCATTTTTCTTTGTGTAACTCATAGCGTGAGATTTTCAATACTGATCATTAAAAGTGCATCTAGGCCCCTCATTTTATTTTGGATGATTGATATCAATACAATTAAATTTGGACTAATGCTTTCATGAGAATGTGTGTAGTGAATATCCAAAGAACATGAAAGAGTAGCAAGCGCAATCAAAAAGGAGAAAAGAAATGTAAAATGCAATAAAAGAAGAATTTGGAAAGGCCCCTTCTCAAAGCTTGTGTCTCTCTTTTATTCTTTGCTTTGAGTCATAGGGATGCCATACTATAAAGAGGGATGCAAATCACAACTTTGACAAAGAATGGAGATGCTCACAAACTCAAGAAAATCCTCCAAAACCCATTCTTTCCGGACCCATCGGAAGCTCCGATGTAGTATCGGAAGTTCCGGTAAGCTAACGGAGGGTTGAGCTCTCCGGAAAAGCCATACCGAAAGTTCCGGTCCCTGGTACGGACGTTCGGTAGGCTAACAGAGAGTTGAGCTCTCGAAAAAGCCATACCGGAAGTTCCGGTCCCCGGTACCGGAAGTTCCGGTAGGCTAACAGAGAGTTGAGCTCTCGGAAAAGCCATACCGGAAGTTCCGGTAGGCTAACAGAGAGCTTTGAGCTCTCTCGGAATGCCATACCGGAAGTTCCGATATGACACCGGAAGCTCCGGTGCGGTCCCGTTTTCAAACCCTAAACCTAAGTACCGGAAGTTCCGGTACTCCACTCGAAGTTCCGGTGCGGGCCAAAAATCCAGATCTAACCCTAATTCGAACCATACCGGAAGTTCCGATATGCTATCGAAAGTTCCGGTGCGGGGTTTCGGACAGGCCAACGGCTCTTTTTGGAGTTGTGGTATATAAGCCACACTCCACCCCACACTCACTCTAACTTGCACATTCCGAACCAATACACACTTGAGCTTCACTCCACTTACTCCAAATCCTCTCCAAAAGCAAAAATTCCATCCTTGAGCTAGGATTCGAGTGAGAGACTTTGAGCAAGTGTTTGAGAGACTTGATTCCATTCTTGAGCATCTTCACTCCCGTCAAGCTTGTGATTTGGATTTGTTACTCTTGGAGCTTTGAGCTCCTAGACGGCTAGGCGTGCTCGTGAGCTCCCAACATGTGTGGTGACGCCCGAGAAGTTTGTATTGCCCGTCCCGAAGGGACCTTGATAGTGGAAAACTCAAGCTCAACCTTGGCGGTGACTTGAGGGAGAAATAGGGTTGAGAGAAACCCGGTTCTTGGTGGACTTTCTCAACGCAGACGTAGAGTCCTTGGTGGGCTTGAACTTGGGTGAAAAATCCGTGTCTCTTGTGCTCCCTCTTTTACTCAAGCGCGTTGTTGTTAACTTTGCTAGGTTGCTTGTTAGTTTTCCGTTGTGCCGTTAAATTCTTAGAATTGCATAGGGTTATGTCTTTCCTTCTTGCAATCACTAGAATTGTGTAGGGTTTAATTCCGCATTTATCACCCTCGCACCGGAAGTTCCGGTACCCTACCGGAAGATCCGGTATTTGACGTTTTTGTCTTAGTGTTGTTTCGCAGAATTTTTAGGTTCGCCTTTTCACCCCCCCCTCTAGGCGACTTTCAATTGGTATCGTAGTGGGTATCTTCGTTGAAGCCTCACCGCTTGAAGATTAAAGATGACAAATGACAAAGACGCAACGGCTAGTGGAAGTGGTAGTGGTGAAGCTCCACCTAGACCAACCGGTGAAGTAAGGATTGAAGGCTCACCGGATGGGACAAGAAATGGAAGTGGAAAAGGAATTGCTAAGGATGGAGACGTGCTTAGCGCCGTGCCGATAAACTACAACAAGACACCATACACCTATAGTGATGGAAAGGATGAGCACATTGGACCCGGCTCCGGAAGACTACCCTATTTTAATGGTCAATACTTCGATCATTAGAAAACAAAGATGCTACTACACTTGGATTCCATGCATCAAAATGTAAGGAATGTGACCCAAAATGGACTCTTGTGGGAATGTAGAAGCAAGCCAACCGCACAAGACTTGTTCAATGTGACGGCGGCTAGTGCTCTTGTATCCGCACTTAGTCCCGCCGAGTATGAGAAGATAGCCGGATTGGAGAATGCTCATCAAATTTGGTTGAAGCTTGAGTTGGTTCATGAGGGCATTGATAGTGTGAAGGAGTCTAAGCTAGAAGGGATTAGAGAAGATTTTAACTACTTTGTCATGAGATCGGATGAAGGGCCAAGGGAAGCCCATGATAGAATGATGAGGATAGTAAACAAGAGAAGAGCACTTGGAGAGAAGGTTTTGGATTTGGATGTGAATAGAAGATTGTTACAAGCCTTGCAATCATGGGATGCCAACATAGTATCCAACATAAGAGACAAAGATGGCTTTAGATACTTCACCACCGATGAAGTGATTGGAAAGGTGCTCTCCCAAAAACAGCAAATTGACCAAGGGAATAGGATCAATGCTTTGCTCAAGGACAAAGAAAAAGCTAGCGGGAGCAAAAATGATTTGGCTCTCAATGCCGAACAAGAAAAGAAAAAGAAGGTGGTTGAGGAGAGTGATGATGATAGTGATGATGAAGTGGATCTCTTTGTAAAAAGATTCAACAAGCTCATGTCAAAAAGAAGCTTCAAGAAGAATGATCAAGACAAGAGCAAATCAAGAAAAGCCAAAAACAAGTGCTACATTTGTGGAGACAGAGGTCATTTCATGGCGAAGTGTCCGGAGAACTACAAGAACAAGCAAAACAAGAAGGGTGACAAGAAGTACAAGAAGCATAGAAAGTACCATCGGGGTGAAGCACATATTGGACAAGAATGGAACTCCGATGGATCATCTTCCTCCTCCGAGTCGGAATCCGATGAAGAGAAGGGAGGCATTGCATCACTTGCTATTGGGCTCACACCGACCAACTCCTCCTTGTTTGGAAGCTTGACCGATGATGAAGATGACGCCGGGCACAAATGCATGATGGCTAAGGGATCTAAGGTAAATGCTAATGGAAGTTCTCAAATTCCTAACAGGTTTGATTTGTTGGACATTATTGAGCAGGAAAAGGAGACTAATGAGAGGCAAGAGGAGCTTCTTGAGAAACAAGAGGAAATGATTGTTCAAGAGAAGCAAAGGGTGCTTGAACTTGAGAAGCTCCTAGAAGTTGAGAGGAAGAAGAATGAAGACTTGGTAAAGTCGCTCAAAGTGGTTGAAGAAGATAGTGAGACACTTAAAGTCACAAATGTGTCACTTTAAGAGAAGTGTGATAACTTGCAAAAGGATCACAATTCGCTTAAAGTGCAATTTGAGGAAATTAAGTGTGACACTACTTCCTCTCAATCTTCATCTTGCCCCCGCCCCCCATCTAGCAATGGGTGGACTAGGTGCCATAAGATTGATGTTGAAGCTTGTACAAGAAACATCAAGACCATTGATGATTTGAAGAAGAAAGTGCAAGAGCTTCAACAACAAGCACAAAAGAAGGTGAAGGCCATCAATGATGCCAAGGCCGAGTATGCAAGGGGCGCATACACCAATGTGAGGCGGCCACATGTCAAGGATGGCATTGGGTACAAGCAAGGTGACAAGCACAATGCAAGAATCAACAAGAATGGCACCGAATTCATCAAGTTCACTAAGGAGGGTGGATATCAAAAGAAGCAAGTCAAGACAGAGAAGCAAATCAAGAACACTAACAAATCTTCTCTTATTTGTGATTTGCGTACTAATGTACCTAACCCCTCTTGTGCTCTCGTTAATGATTTCAATGCGACCTATGTGCTAATGAGGAACAAGCAAGGCCATGTCTATGCGAAATATGTTGGGCCACGCAACAAGACCCACAAATCTTGTGTGTGGGTGCCCAAGTCACTTGTTACTAATGTGAAAGGACCCAAGCAAATTTGGGTACCTAAAAACAAAGCATAAATTGTTTTGTAGGAATACTCCTCCAGTGGTTCATCTTGGGTGGTGGATAGTGGATGCACCAATCATATGACCGGAGACAAGAAAATGTTTGAATCATTCGAGCCAAGCAAAGAAAGAAATGAGTATATCACCTTCGGAGACAATGAAAAGGGATATGTGTTGGGTTATGGTAACATTCCTTTAACCTTTCCGCATTCACTTTTGAAGGTTATGCTTGTGGATAACGTTGACTTCAATTTGTTGTCTATCTCACAACTTTGTGGAATGGGCTACAATTGCTTGTTCAACGACAAGGGTATGATTGTCTCAAGGAGAAGTGATGGCTCGATTGCTTTTGAGGGTGTGCTCAAAGGAAAGCTTTAGGTTGTGGATTTCACCGCGGATAAAGCAAAACTTGACACATGCAGTGCAAAGTCCGACATCGGGTGGTTGTGGCATAGACGACTAGTCCATGTCGGTATGAGAAATCTTCGCAAACTCCAAAAGGGCGGTCACATTCTTGGACTAACGGATGTTTGCTTTGAGAAAAATAAAATTTGTAGTGCATGTCAAGCCGGAAAACAAGTTGGAGCACCACATCCATCCAAGAACATTGTGACAACCACAAGACCGTTGGAGATGCTACACATGGACCTCTTCGGTCCCATTGCCTACATTTGCATTGGCGGTAACAAATATGGACTTGTTATTGTTGATGATTATTCTCGCTTCACGTGGGTATTCTTTTTGTGTGATAAAGGTGAAGTGAAGGATGTACTCAAGACTTTCTTGAAAAGGGCACAAAATGAATTTGAAGTGAAGATCAAGGCAATAAGAAGTGACAACGGTACCGAGTTTAAGAACACTCAAGTTGAAGAGTACCTTGATGAGGAAGGCATCAAGCATGAGTTTTCGGCACCCTACACACCTCAACAAAACGGTGTAGCCGAAAGAAAGAACCGCACTCTCATAGAGATGGCAAGAACCATGCTTGATGAGTACAAGACCTCCGATCGCTTTTGGGCCGAAGCAATCAACAATGCATGTCATGCCTCTAACAGGTTATATCTCCACCGACTTTTGAGGAAAACACCATACGAGCTACTAACCGGTAAAAAGCCTAACATCTCGTACTTTCGTGTTTTGGGAGCAAATGCTTCATGCTCAACAAGAAACCCAAGGCTTCAAAGTTCTCCCCTAAAGATGATAAAGGTTTCTTGCTTGGGTATGGATCAAATTGTCACGCCTATCGTGTCTTCAACAAAACCTCCGGTTGTGTTGACGTTGCACGGGACGTGACGTTTGATGAATCTAACGGCTCTCAAGGAGAGCAAGTTGTTATTAACAATGTAGATGTTGAGGCTCCTAGACAAGCAATCAAGAGGATGGCCATTGTTGATGTGAGGCCGTAAGAACAACAAAACGATCAAGATCAACCTCCTCCCACAAGTCAAGACCAACCATGCACAAATCTTGATCAAGTTGATCAAAATCAAGAAGTTGGTAATGAAGATCATACTCAAGCACAAGATGATGAACACACATCACATGATCAAGAGGTTGAACAAGATGGCGGTCAAACAAGCTCACATCCACCACACCCAAGAGTGCACCAAAGTGTGCAACGTGATCACCCCGTGGAACAAATTCTTGGAGACATAGAAAAAGGGGTAATCACTCGTTCTCGTGTTTGCAATTTTTGTGAACATTACTCTTTTGTCTCTTCTTTGAAGCCATTTAGAGTAGAAGAAGCACTCGAGGACTCGGATTGGGTGATGGCCATGCAAGAAGAATTGAACAACTTCACAAGAAATGAAGTTTGGACATTAGAAGAAAGACCAAGAGGCAAAAATGTTGTGGGCACCAAGTGGGTGTTCCGCAATAAGCAAAATGAAGACGGTGTTGTAACAAGGAACAAAGCAAGATTGGTGGCCAAAGGATATTCACAAGTAAAAGGATTGGACTTTGATGAAACCTATGCCCCTGTGGCAAGGCTTGAATCAATTAGAATACTACTTGCCTTTGCCACTCATCACAACTTCAAGTTGTACCAAATGGACGTGAAGAGTGCATTCCTAAACGGGCCAATCAAGGAAGAAGTGTACGTGGAACAACCACCGGGCTTTGAAGACCCCAAGTATCCTAACCACGTGTACAAACTCCATAAGGCACTCTATGGGCTTAAACAAGCACCAAGAGCATGGTATGAATGCCTTAGGGATTTCCTTTTGAAAAAGGGTTTTGAGATGGGAAAGGCCGATACAACCCTCTTCACAAAGCGTTTTGATCATAATATATTTGTGTGCCAAATTTATGTCGATGACATAATATTTGGTTCTACTAATCAAATGTTTTGTGATGATTTTAGCAAGATAATGACAAAGAGGTTCGAGATGTCTATGATGGGAGAGTTGACATTCTTTCTAAGATTTCAAGTCAAGCAACTCAAGGAGGGCACCTTCCTATGTCAAGCCAAGTACACTCAAGACATATTGAAGAAGTTTGACATGGACAAGGCAAAGCCCGCCAAGACGCCCATGTCAACAAACGGCCATCTCGACCTCACCAAGAAAGACAAGCCGGTTGATCAAAAGGTTTTTCGCTCTATGATCGGCTCTTTGCTTTATCTTTGTGCATCTAGGCCCGATATCATGCTTAGTGTGTGTATGTGTGCACGTTTCCAAGCCGCTCCTACGGAGTGCCACATGGTGGCCGTTAAAAGAATCTTGAGATATTTAGTGCACACACCCAACCTAGGGCTTTGGTACCCCAAGGGTTCAAAGTTCAACCTAATAGGCTATTTCGATGTGGATTATGCTGGGGACAAAGTGGATAGAAAGAGTACCTCCGGGACTTGCCAATTCTTGGGTAGGTCCCTAGTGTCATGGTCATCCAAGAAACAAAATTCCGTTGTCCTTTCCACGGTCGAAGCGGAGTATGTTGCAGCCGGTAGTTGTTGTGCACAACTATTATGGATGCGACAAACTCTAAGGGACTATGGTTACAAGTTGAACCGTGTTCCTCTCCTATGTGACAATGAGAGTGCCATAAAGCTAGCATATAACCCCGTTGAGCATTCGCGCACAAAGCATATAGACATTCGCCATCATTTCTTGAGAGGTCATTCTATCAAAGGGGATATTGAGGTGAGCCATGTGAAAACCGAAAATCAATTGGCCGATATTTTCACCAAGCCACTAGATGAAAGCCGGTTTTGCTATCTAAGGAGTGAGCTAAATATACTTGACTCTAGTAACGTGGTGTAAAAGCGTGCCCATTTGTTTGTTGTTTTAATCATTTTGGCTCTTAAGTTGAAAATGCATGCTTTCGAAAATTAACCAAGTTATTTTGAAAACTTTTCTTGGTTCTTGACCAATAGGTCAATTCTTGTCAAAATGTGATCATAGCTTTGTTTGTTGATTGTATACTGATCACATGTTGTCAAGATACCTCACTAGTCCATCAAACCTATTTTTGAAAATTCTTCCCCAAAATTCAACTCTTCTTCTCTGTTTCCCCCTACCGGAAGTTCCGTAGGATACCGGAAATTCCGGTATGGGGTCCGGGGCTTAGCGTTTTCCCAGTCGGATGTTCCGGTGGAGTACGGAGGTTCCGACCGGAGGTCGAACAGAGGACTTTTTCCTCTCGGTCGAAGTTCCGGTACCCGATGCCGGAAGCTCCGACTCGGGAGCTCACCCGCAGAGTCATGCCCACACCGGAAGTTCCGGTATGCTACGGAAGTTCCGGTGTGGGATGTTGACTTAGGGTTTGAGCCCGCACCGGAAGCTCCGGTAGGCTACCGGAAGTTTCGGTGCGGGGCGACAAGTATAAATAGGGGAGCCCGTCCCCTTGAAAGGGACGGCTCCCATTTGAAAAACGCCCCCACTTTTTTCTCTTCCACCTCGAATCTTCATCAACCGGAGGTGCTCCTCAACTTCCGGCGGCGGTCTTCGGCAAGCTCCTTCAAGATCTTCCCTCCGGTCTTCTCCAAGTCCCTAGCTAGAGGAGAAGGTATTCCTTCATGTCCTTCACTTCTAAATCTAGGGTTTAATCCTTGAATCCCTAGGAGTTTTTGTTGCTTAGATGAATCTCTAGCAGTTCTAGGACACTAGCATGCTTCTAGGAAGTAAATCCATTGGCTAGATGTGAATTTTTCGCACTTGCTAGGGTTAGGGTTGACCCCTACCGGAAGTTCCGGTAGGCTACCGAAGTTCCGGTATGGGTCACCTTCCGAAAGTTGAGGAACCCGTCGGAGGTTCCGGTACCCTGGTACGAAAGTTCCGGTACCTCGTACCGGAAGTTCCGACGAGGGACCTCCTGTTAGCATCTACTTAGTGCTTTGTCTCTTAGTCTTCGACATTGTGTATGTTGTCCCTTACACATGTTTTCTCCTTTGTTAGATGACTCGTGGCAGGAAGGACTCGGACTTCGATGTGCCGAATCCGCGCCTTGCCAAGAGGCAAGCCACGGGACCCGGTCCACGGTCTTCCTCCCGTGGTCTTGGCCCCGGCAAGGGCAAGGGACTAGGCAAGGGAAAAGGCAAGAGCGCAGCAAGGAGACCCCCTCCCACTCCTGTTTCTAGTGATGATGAAGAAAGTGAGGAGGAGGCGGAAAATGTGGGCGGGGATGAATGGTTTCTCCCTATAGCCCGCAACTTGCGGGAGCACGTGAAGTATGAGCTGCGGACACCGGCTATGCATGGCGGTGCCGGTTACAATGTGCCCTTCTACGAGAGATGAAGTGCAAAAGTACCGGAGCAAGTGTCCGTGGATCAAGGCAAAGGAAAGCGGTGTGGAGGACATTAGGTTTTGGGACCACACTCAAGCCGAGTGGTACAAGGAGGTGCTCAAGCTGGAGAACAAGACTCATGAGATGAAGTGGACCAAGTGGGTTGGATGGCTCGTCGGAATGATCCGGTCTTCACTCAAATCAAGACCGAGTGTGCTAGGAGAGACATAGTGGAGCTCATGGGGCTTGAGTATGGGTGGAACACGAACCGGTGGTTCGGTTCTATGCCACCCTTTGGCTTGAGTTGAATGAAGACTCACAGGAGGACTCCATCATGCATTGGACTCTTGATGGAAACCGGTTTCGGGTTACCTATGCCGAGTTTGCACGTGATTCTTGGATTTGGTCATGCAGATGCTATGAAGAACAATGTGAATGTGTTTGACCCTCCGGATGACGCGGCTTTGGAGTTTATGTATGACAGCCGCTATGATCAGCCCAAGGGGATGATCATAGGGACACACTTCGGGCTGCACCCCTACCACCGTGTTCCGCACAACATGTTCGGATGGACTTTGGATCCTAAGATAGGGGATGCATCTTCTTTGCTCGGCGGCCTCCAAGACTTTGCTATGTGCCATGCGTCCCGGAGCCGAGCCGTTCGTGTTTTTGAGCACATCCGGACTTCGATCATCAACCACTCATACACTCACAAGGCAAGTCTACCGTTTGCCCCCTTCATTATGAAGATGATTGAGACTCATCACTGGGATGCACTTCGTTCATCATAGGGACCACCGCGGACTTCGTCCCAAGAGGTTCCGTCTTCTACCCACTCCTTAGGGATCCCCAGTGAGACAGCAAGCACCTCCTCCACCATCGGATCGGGCAGCTCGAGATGCTCCAGCTACTTCTTCTCGCCGGACTCGCAGCAAGTCCGGATTCATCAGCTCGGTCCTTAAGTCCATCTTCCGTATGTGCAAGGCAAACAGTGATGATATCTATGAGATGAGGATGGAGCAGCGGCGCATCAATGAAGGTCATCACCGCTACCTCACTCACCTTGCCCGAGCAGCAGCAGCAGCCACCTACCCCTCCTTTGGACTTTGCTCCGATTGTACCTCGTCGGTGGGAGGATCCTTGGGCTCCATATTAGCAGGCCGCAGGAGTGGCGGCACGAGCGGCACGAGCAGCAACTCAGGATGTGGAGGGCAGTGGCACCGAGAATGGAGAAGATGATAGTGCAGAGGACGTCCCGTCCGCCACCGCCACCGCTCCCCGCTCTAGCACTCGGATCCCGCTTCACGAGAGAGGCAAGGGCGTGGCACGCCCGAGGATGAGGAGGAGAGCGATGAGGAGGACGGCGAGGACGACGATGATGATGACGAGTGATCTTTCCTTGGGCGTTCCAGCTTCTTTTCTCTTTTTGGTGATGTGTTGCCAAAGGGGGAGAAGAAATTTCTATTTATCTTTATCTTTGTTTTTATGATGTAATGAACTATGTGAGATGGACAAGTGCTTTGGTTGAACTATGGATGCTTGTAATAAGTTTAGACTTAGTTTAATTATCTATCTATGTGGTTTGCTTTATGACATGAAATGGTGTATTGTTGTTTCTCTCTTTTTAGATGCATTTATGTGATGATAAAATGTCATATTGCATTGTGTGTGGTTTCTTTTTATGGATGCATAGATAAAGGGGGAGCTCCTTATGATTTGTAACTCTAATGTGCATTTGGTATTGTAAAGACCAATCTTTGAAATTCAATTTCATGCACATATTAAGGGGGAGCTCGTTTTTTATCTTTGCAAGTTGTGCTCTTTGATCTATCTTTTTAGAAATTTCATTGTATTGGCATCAATCACCAAAAAAGGGGAGATTGAAAGTGCATCTAGGCCCCTCATTTTATTTTGGATGATTGATATCAATACAATTAAATTTGGACTAATGCTTCCATGAGAATGTGTGTAGTGAATATCCAAAGAACATGAAAGAGTAGCAAGCGCAATCAAAAAGGAGAAAAGAAATGTGAAATGCAATAAAAGAAGAATTTGGAAAGGCCCCTTCTCAAAGCTTGTGTCTCTCTTTTATTCTTTGCTTTGAGTCATAGGGATGCCGTACTATAAAGAGGGATGCAAATCACAACTTTGGCAAAGAATGGAGATGCTCACAAACTCAAGAAAATCCTCCAAAACCCATTCTTTCGGACCCATCTGAAGCTCCGATGTAGTACCGAAGTTCCGGTAGGCTAACGAGAGAGCTTTGAGCTCTCCGAAATGCCATACCG
>JAUNZO010004460.1:0-14264 GCA_031894775.1 Chloris gayana | reverse complement strand
CCTTCCTCGTCGTCTCGTTGGTATTTCTTACGTCACGAATGAATCCGCAAGCGCACGGAATACCGTTGTAGCACTTCACCCGGAGTATTCCAAGGTATCGTATTTATATCCGCGAGGGAACAGAGTATTTCTGCAACAAGGTTAGTTTACCCAAGGACAACCAAGACAACGTAGCAAAACAGGGTCGAGAGGGTGACTCTTATCTATTTATCCTTTAAAGGTAGACGAACGCAAGCTAGACTTGTTTACTTCGGGCACCGTCTTAGGCTTGGTCCGCTAAGCCACTCCGGTCTACGAAAGCTCTACTATGTACCCGAACGTGGAGGGTTCCTTTGGATGACAGGGCTGTCACTTCCTGCCACCTACCTCTACAAACCGTGGGGCACACAAGCAAACAAAGGCGATCTCCAGCCTAGACACCACGTCTATGCTATTGACCACTACTCTAGCCTCGGCCTAGAACCGAGTTCGAAAGCTAGAGTACTTCTTGCGAAGCGATGATCCCGTAAACAAGTATAACAAGAATTACGTCTAACACAAAGATATGTCACGATAGATAAGTAGATCACCACGTATAAATCACCAAAAAGAGTGTTTACACGCCAAGGTAAAAGGAAAGGAAATACTACTCCACTTTACAAAAAGGGAGGAACACTCCTTCCTCTTCCTTGCCCTCTCTCCTATTCTACTAAAATACAAGAGGCCCTTGGCCTAAGGATGAGAGTTTTGTCTTGTATCTTGATGTTGGTGGTGTGTTGAGAGAGGGGGTGTAGCCCTTTATTTATAGCCTTGGAAGGTCGGCAACTTGGAGGCGGTTCCAGGACGTCGGTGGCATTAATTGCAGGTGGAACCGACCTCCGGACGTCGGTGACAAACCGCCGGAGAAAGATGGGCCGGGGGCCCACTGTCGGTTCGGCCGAACCCACTAGGGTGGTTCGGCCGAACCGGCCTGGATTCCCCGGGCTTGATTCTTCTCTCGGTGCCTTCCCCGGCTGTGTACTCGGCCCAATCCACTTGCTTGGTTTGATGTTGAGGCTCTATTTTGTGGTTTTGGGCTTTTGGACTATATTCTTTAGTCCGGGGAAAATCCGTCGATTGCAAAGTCCATGTTTCGTGCATGTTTTCCCTCGTTTTCATATGAATTGCACTCGCATTCATAATTTCACCAAGACTAGTGGAATTTGTTAGAAATAATCCCTATGTCTATTCTTGGTGATGGTGTTTGATTCAAAAAGATGCAACATGTTGACGGTAAAATTGGACCATAAGGACCGTCAACAAGACCTCCCACACTTAGCTCTTTGCTCGTCCTCGAGTAAAGGTGGGAGCGTAAGTTGAGAGATCTCTCCCCTTAGAGACCTGCACACATGTTATTACAAGCCACACCTTTTTACTTGTGAACATGACGGTGGCTAACATGCATTCTTGGATGATTGATAAGTGGAACAGCTCATGACTCAAGTCACTATACTTTTGCTCACTAAGCACCTTGGGTTTTTGAAAGTTTTGAAAATAAACAACATGACTCCCGCTCCTCTTCGATTCTCTTGAATCGCTCAAAAAGTGTTTTCCTCACCAAGGCATTGTGTTGCCTCTCTTTTTCCTACTTCTTAGGCTTGTATGTGGAGCTCGGTAGGGAATGAGAGAGGCATACTTGTATCACAAATATTGCTAAGCCAAAAGAAAGGATCCATGGAGAAGCCAAGTCATGTAACCTTGATCAAGAAGTGCGTGTGTGTATGGATATGAAAAAGTGACAACTCCTATTGCAATTGGCCTCTCTTTATTTTGCATTTTCGAGACATGGCTATCTTTTTATTTTCTTTCTTTTCTTTTCTTGCTCTATGCTTGAGCATCTCTTTTCTTCTCTCTTTTTCATTGCTCATCTTTGTGAGCTTTTTTTCATTGCTCATCTGTGTGAGCTTTTCTCTCTCTTTTTTTTTTTTTTTTTTTTTTTTTTTTTTTATATAGCCATGTCTCGTTTATGCGTGATTGAGAGAGAGAGAGAGAGGTAAAAAGAGGTGCAAACGAGGAGTGTCTTTATTTTGGTGGGGTGCTAGCTCCTAGTGTTGGAGTTTAGCCCCTTTTTTTTTTTTTTCTGGTGGAGTGTACGTGATCTTGATCAAGAGAGCATGACAAGTTTCTCTCTAGGGTCACTCAATTTTGGTAAAGCTCATTGCAATCACAAGCAGCATATGTATGTAAGTTTTGCAAGGTATGATCATCATATGGCATTGGTAGGAATTTTTGTATCAAGAGAGGAGCATGAAGCCATGGTATTTTTGTTTTGTGAAATAAAATTCCCAAGGACTCGGTAAGCTAAGCATAAGATCATTTCGTCGAGCCATATCACACTTGCCAATAATCTAGAAAAACATGGGTCCTATGGATTTGATTATTTGTTCACGGGCAAGTGGTGATGAAGCGAGTAATAAAAAGTGTGCAAGATCATCATGAGAGCATTAGGGAGAGACTTGGGAAAAGGTATTCAAAAGAAATCTTTCCAAGTTTTAGTTGGTCAAGTTTTGGTAATTGTTTTTCGCGTCTCGGAATGAACTTGACAAATAAAGTAGGCGAAAAGGAAGTGTGGGAAACAAACTCAAGTGCCACGAGGAAGCGAGGGCTGAGTGGGACCCACCAGGGTTCGGCCGAACCACCCTTGTGGGTTCGGCCGAACCGGCCCGGGCCCTCCGGTGCTCTGTTTCGCAGGTTGTGTTTGTGTTGTTTTCCTCGTGATGTTTCGCGCGCTACGCGTGTGTTTGTCTTTGCTTTCCGCGATGTCCCCCCACACTTGCCTTTTTGCCTGTTTTCTTCAAAATAGACAAAGATATTTCGAAACAAAACTTGCTCTACCGGTAAGGGAAGACCGGGGAGCACTAATATGATTAAAAATTTAAAAGAGCAGGCGCATTACAATCTTGAGGAATTGAAAAAATGATAAAAATGTGCTCGCGGGAAATGATGAACGCGGGAAGGTTCATTTTAAACGTCGTATTCGTCCTCCTTCCCCGCGTCCTTGAAGAGACGCTTGATCTTGGAGTTGGTGCTGCGGCGATGGCTCGCCTGGGCATCCTTCAAGTCTTCAATAGCGTCTTTGATCTCCGCGACATTATCACGTAGGCGTTCATGGGCTTCGCGGAGATCAACGTGTTTAGCGAGGAGGATTTGGTAGGGGCTTTTTTTAGGAGTTTTCTCCTCCTCGCTTTCATACATTCCCCCTGCTCTCTTGATGGGAGAGGGAGAGAGACGCCTCCTTATCCTCTTAGGAGGAGTGTCGCCCACGGATTCGCGGGCGTCTCTCTTTCCGCCGAGGTAAGCGGCGGGATGAGCTGCTTTCCGCCACCGCGGATTCCCTTGATCTTGAACCTCTCGCCGGGCTTCTTGATGGGGCTAGGCAGGTTGCGCCCTCATATTGATGGTGCACCACCTGCCCGCTCTTGGTAGCGAGGGTGCCGACGTACTTCTCTCCGGTAAGGAGAGCGTTGTCGGCGGCGTCGGCGCTCTTCTTCTTGGGGGTAGATTTCCCTTCTTTTGGCGAGGTGCCACAGCAGCGGGAGAGCTCTTGGAGGGTGTTCTTGCTGCTGTGGGTGGAGGTTCAATAGCGAGCGGTAGATCATGGATCATCAAGGCTTGCTCGCTGGGAATGGAGACATGATCAAGGATGTCTTCGAGGCCGACTTGGCGGCAAAGCTCGCCGGTGGTGACGGAGACGTCGAGGCTTGGGATGCTACTGTCCATGGTGCTGGGCAAAAGCTTTTTTTTTTGTGCGAAATGGACAAGGTGGAAGAAAGGTGCAAGGGAAAAATGAAAGAAAACACCTTCATTTATAGATAAAAGCATGGAAAGAATTAATTTGATTTTTCCCGCAGCATGGAAGGCACTAAGCGGGGAGATTTGATCTTGTGACCGTTGGAGACAAAAGGTGAAAGAAAAAAGTGACCGTTTGGGGTCTGTACTGGTTCGGCCGAACCAGCAAGGGGGTTCGGCCGAACCGTAGTGGGCCCCTCGGGTCCCCTTCTTTTTCTCGGTTGATTGCTTGCTAAAATTATTTCAGGGAAAGAGTTACTACGGGATATAGATAAGAAAGAGCTATCATGAGAGAAAATTTAAATTAATCAAGTGCATGACATCAAATTCTTTATCTTTATCGGGCTCGAAATAAATTTTAAGGCGCTGACCATTTACCTTAAATATTTTACCTTCGTCGTCTTGAAGTGTGATTGCTCCATGTGACGAGGTGTCAATAACCGTGTATGGTCCGTCCCATTTACTTCTTAATTTTCCATGCCCGAAGAGTTTCACCCGTGAATTGAATAGCAAGACCTTATCTCCAACCTTAAATACCTTTATCTTTATCTTTTTGTCGTGCCACCTTTTTGTCCTTTCTTTGTATATAGCTGAGTTGTGGTAAGCTTTGTCTCTCCATTCTTCTAACTCAGCTATCTCCATTTTTCTTTTGCGTCCGGCACCATTAAAGTCCATGTTCCATTTCCGGATGGCCCAATACGCTCGGTGTTCCATCTCGACGGGTAAATGACATGTTTTCCCGTACACGAGCTGGTATGGGGACATGCCTATGGGTGTCTTGTATGCTGTACGGTATGCCCATAGTGCATCGGGTAGCTTGTCCTTCCATCCCTTCCCCATTTCTGTTACGGTCTTTTGCAGGATCCGCTTGATTTGCTTGTTTGAGGTCTCGGCCTGCCCACTGGTTTGAGGGTGGTATGGAGTAGCGATATTATGCCTTGATCCAAGTTCTCTTAGGAAGCTTCGGAAGGTCTTATCAATGAAGTGAGACCCTCCGTCGCTTATCACTAGCTTCGGTGTTCCAAACCTTGGGAAGATAATTTCGTGGAACATCCGGCGAGCATGCTTGGCATTTGCGGCCCTGCAAGGCATTGCTTCCACCCACTTAGACACGTAGTCTACCGCCACCAAGATGTATTCGCAGTCATGTGACTTGGTGAACGGTCCCATGAAGTCAATGCCCCATACGTCGAAGAGCTCGACTTGTAAGTTGTAGTTGAGGGGCATTGCATCTCTTGCCGTGATGCCTCCAACTTTTTGACATTCCGGGCATCGCTCGACAAATTCCTTTGTGTCTTCGTACATGGCTGGCCAAAAGAAGCCACTTTGCCATATCTTGGCTCGTGTACGAAACACGCCGTAGTGTCCCCCGTATGGCGATGCATGGCACTTCTCAATGATTCGTGTGCTCTCGGGTATGGGCACACATCGCCTTAGCAATCCATCGGCGCAGACACGGTAAAGGAAGGGCTCTTCCCATAAGTGACGGCGACTCTCATAGATGAGTCGTTTCTTGCTCTTTCCAGGTGGTACGTACCCCGTTGCCATGAAGTTCACAATGTCGGCGTACCATGGATGTGAGTCCCTCACTAGGAGCAGCATGTCATCGCGTAGGAAATCATTGATGGGTAATTCCTGCAGGTTAGTGAATTGTATACGCGACAAATGATCTGCCACGGAATTTTCTACTCCTTTCTTATCACGGATTTCTACATCAAACTCTTGGAGTAGAAGAACCCATCGTATCAAACGAGGTTTAGCATCCTTCTTATTGAGCAAAAACTTTAAAGCAGCATGATCGGTGTAAACAATGACTTTTGCTCCAGTCAAGTAGGATCTAAACTTATCAAAAGCAAAAACAACAAGCAAGGAGCTCTTTTTCGGTGGTAGTGTAATTTAACCGAGCTCCAGTCAAGGTTTTGCTTGCATAGGAGATTGCATGATGCTTTTTATCTCTAGTTTGGCCAAGAACAGCCCCCACAAGCAAAATCACTAGCATCACACATTATCTCAAAAGGCAGCGTCCAATCGGGGGTTGGATAATTGGCGCCGAGATGAGTGCATTCTTAAGGGTAGTGAAAGCAGTCATGCATTCATCGAGAAACTCAAAGGGTGCATCCTTCGCAAGCAGATTTGTAAGGGGTCTAGCAATTTGAGAGAAATCTTTGATAAACCGACGATAGAACCCCGCATGTCCTGCAAAGCTGCGAATGCCCCTAACATTCACAGGAGGTGGAAGCTTTTCTATAACTTCTAATTTAGCTTTGTCCACCTCTATCCCCTTTCAGAATCAAATGCCCCGAACTATGCCTTCTCTAACCACGAAATGGCATTTCTCCCAATTGAGCACTAAATCATTTCCTTGACAACGTTGCAAGACTTTGTCTAAATTTTCTAAACAATGATCGAAGGTTTTTCCATAAACAGAGAAATCATCCATGAATACTTCCATAATCTCTTCGATCATGTCGGAAAAGATAGACATCATGCAACGTTGAAAAGAAGCAGGTGCATTGCAAAACCCAAAAGACATTCGTCGATAGGCGTAAGTTCCATAGGGGCATGTGAAAGTGGTTTTACTTTGATCGTCGGGATGGATGGGGATTTGATGATATCCTGAATACCCATCAAGGAAACAAAAGAAATAATTATTTGCCGACTGTTCCAACATCTCATCGATGAAGGGCAGCGGAAAATGATCCTTCTTTGTAGCCTTGTTAAGTTTTCGGTAATCTATGCACATCCTCCATCCCGTGACGGTGCGTTGAGGGATCAACTCATTTTTGTCATTATGGACGACCGTCATTCCTCCTTTCTTGGGTACGACCTGCACTGGACTCACCCACTCGCTGTGTGGAACAGGATAGATAATGCCAGCATGTAAAAGTTTTAAGACCTCCTTTTTAACGACCTCCCGCATCGCATTGTTCAACCTCCTTTGAGGTTCCCTAGATGGTGTACTATCGGGGTCTATGGGAATGCGATGGGTGCAAAGAGCAGGGCTGATTCCCTTGAGGTCTCCAAGCGAGTACCCAAAAACGGAGTGATGTTTTTCTAGCACGGCTAAGAGTTTTGCAGTTTCCTCCTCCGAAAGCTTGTCACTTATGATGACAGGGGTTTCGGGATTTCCGGTGAAGAAAAACGTAGCGCAAGCCTGGTGGAAGAGTTTTGAGCTCTACGGGAGGTGGCGTAGGTGTAAAAGTTTCGGGCAGCTCAAAAGTTTCCGCCGAATCATCCTCTTCTAAAATGAAATCAAGAGCATCTTCATCCAAGGATGATTCGGGGTTTTCATGAGGAAAAATTGCCATAACCTCCTTCATGCATTCTTCTTCCACAAGCGGCTCCTCGGCAAAAGAGTTTTGTGCATGAATGATAGGAAGAGAAAAAGTTTTCTTGCCGAGGGTGAAGTCTAAGGTTCCTGAAGGTGATATCCCTAAGAAAAGCTTTTCTATGGGATGACCGACCAAAACATCGAAATCCAGGATTCCGAAAACGTGAAAGTCCAAGGAAACCTCTCGCTTCATTACGCTTAATGCAAACATCTCTAATGATCCCCAAACTCTCAAAAAATTGCCCCGGTGGGGCTTTAAGGAGTTTGTCGAAGGGGCCCATGTCTCGTTTCCAAATAAAGTTGAAGCAAAAGATTCGGACATGATGTTGGCACCTACTAGAGGATTATAGGAAACATCTACCATTACTCCCCGAATTGAGCCACGAATGGTTGATCTAGGATGATCAAGTCGAAGAACTTCCGAAGAAAGTTCGTTTTCCATCAACCATTCATCGCTCATAATTGCTGTCAACTTTCGAACAGTTTTTAAGAGAAGAGATTTTTCAATAGGTTCGGGGGTTGGTGCGAGGAGTGCTGGTTTCTTTTGATAGGAGTAGTTCAAGGTGTTTCCAAAATCTTCAAAAATTTCTTCCTTGAACTCAAATGGGAAATCAAGAGGTTCATCTTCCTCTATCATTGTTCTTGTGTTAGATGAGGACTCGAGTGCTAGGTGCTCCATCATGGGCACCAAGTGTTGTGTCTCTTGCACAACGAGTTCCTCATCTTCCGACTCCGGCTCTACGAGTAAGTCAGCGGAAAAAGGTGTGTTTTCCACAATTCGATCCAAAAGTTCGTGTGCTTCCGCTATGGTCTTATGAGAAAAAGATCCACCCACGGCCGTGTCAAGATAAAGTGCGGTATCGTTGCTCAATCCCGAATAAAAGTGTTGTAATAAAACGGGTTCGGGAGCAATAATTCTGGTCCGAGTCCGTTAGAGAACAGAACCGAATCCATGACGCACTTAAGGTTTCCTTTTCTTCTTGTCGAAAGCCTATTATTTCCGCTCGTAGAGAAGTGATACGAGATACGGGGAAGAATGCTAGACAAAATTTGTCTCGCAATTCTTTCCAATCACCGTTCACTCTCTTAGCGGTGTAAGTGTACCATTGCTTCGCCTTCTCATTGAGAGAGAAGGGAAACAACTTCCACTTCAATGTTTCTTGTGTCATGCCATGGATCAATCGGCATGAACACAAATGTTCAAACTCTCGCAAGTGTTCATAAGGATTTTCATGTTTAAAACCCGAAAAGGATAAACCTCTAATCATCGAAATGTAATCGGGGAGAACTCATAGCCAGGTGAAGAAATAGGTTGTGATGATGATGGTGGCTCTAAGAGTTCACCCCGTGGAGTGGAGAAAGATTGGATGGTTGGGTGTGACTCCATGATATGTTTTTGTGAAATTTTGAATGTAAGGAAAAAAATAAAAACAGAACGGTAAGTAAGATAGATTACGAGGGCAAACCTGATTCGTTACAAAGATAACAACCGTTCCTCGACAACGGCGCCGGAAATGCTTGTTGGTATTTCTTACGTCACGAATGAATCCGCAAGCGCACGGAATACCGTTGTAGCACTTCACCCGGGAGTATTCCAAGGTATCGTATTTATATCCGCGAGGAACGGAGTATTTCTGCAACAAGGTTAGTTTACCCAAGGACAACCAAGACAACGTAGCAAAACAGGGTCGAGAGGGTGACTCTTATCTATTTATCCTTTAAAGGTAGACGAACGCAAGCTAGACTTGTTTACTTCGGGCACCGTCTTAGGCTTGGTCCGCCAAGCCACTCCGGTCTACGAAAGCTCTACTATGTACCCGAACGTGGAGGGTTCCTTTGGATGACAGGGCTGTCACTTCCTGCCACCTACCTCTACAAACCGTGGGGCACACAGCAAACAAAGGCGATCTCCAGCCCTAGACACCACGTCTATGCTATTGACCACTACTCTAGCCTCGGCCTAGAACCGAGTTCGGAAAGCTAGAGTACTTCTTGCGAAGCGATGATCCCGTAAATAAGTATAACAAGAATTACGTCTAACACAAAGATATGTCACGATAGATAAGTAGATCACCACGTATAAATCACCAAAAAGAGTGTTTACACGCCAAGGTAAAAGGAAAGGAAATACTACTCCACTTTACAAAAAGGGAGGAACACTCCTTCCTCTTCCTTGCCCTCTCTCCTATTCTACTAAAATACAAGAGGCCCTTGGCCTAAGGATGAGAGTTTTGTCTTGTATCTTGATGTTGGTGGTGTGTTGAGAGAGGGGGTGTAGCCCTTTATTTATAGCCTTGGAAGGTCGGCAACTTGGAGGCGGTTCCGGACGTCGGTGGCATTAATTGCAGGTGGAACCGACCTCCGGACGTCGGTGACAAACCGCCGGAGAAAGATGGGCCGGGGGGCCCACTCGTCGGTTCGGCCGAACCCACTAGGGTGGTTCGGCCGAACCGGCCCGGATTCCCCGGGCTTGATTCTTCTCTCGGTGCCTTCCCCGGCTGTGTACTCGGCCCAATCCACTTGCTTGGTTTGATGTTGAGGCTCTGTTTTGTGGTTTTGGGCTTTTGGACTATATTCTTTAGTCCGGGAAAATCCGTCGATTGCAAAGTCCATGTTTCGTGCATGTTTTCCCCTGTTTTCATATGAATTGCACCTGCATTCATAATTTCACCAAGACTAGTGGAATTTGTTAGAAATAATCCCTATGTCTATTCTTGGTGATGGTGTTTGATTCAAAAAGATGCAACATGTTGACGGTAAAATTGGACCATAAGGACCGTCGGCGAGTCAACGAGCTCGATGCCGGTCTTCGTCATGATCCTCTCGGTGCTCGAGGTGAGCTCTAGCCACCGCCGAAGGTTCCTCCAGACTCGTCGCTCGTTGCCGGTGCCTCTCCGGTCATCCTCCGGTGCTGGTGACCCCACCATCGTGTTCCACGTGTTGAGTTGAGCATGTGGTTCCGTTGCTTTTGAGTTTCGTCGACGTCCGGCCAACTCCGGCGAGCCGCCGCCTCGCTCCGGCCACCGTGGCCATGGCCGCAGCGCTCGGCGCGGGCTGGGCGCGCGCGGGTCATGGGCCGCCCGACCATGGGCCGGCTCTGTTTCGGCCCAAACTCTATTTTTTTCTACTTTGCAAATTTATTCATTTTCAGGATTTAGTTAAACTTCAAAAATTCATAGAAAATTCCACAAAAATCAGAAAAATACCAAACCAAGTTCATTAGACTCATAAAATTATTTCCTATTTGATTGTGTATTCAAATGTCTATTTTGAGAAATTATAATTTCATAATTTAATTAATTACCTTTCTTTGATTAAGATAATCTACTATTTTATGCTAATTATTATTTGATTTTGAGAAATGAATTTCTTTAAATAATAGAGATACTGCAGACGAAAGTTATTGTTAAGTTTGTTTTCCAAAATTCAACATAAACATTGTCATTTCATGTGATCCCAAATTATTATCTTAAGTGTTATCACATGTCATTAAATAATTATTAATTGTTGATTAATAAGCAGGATTAATTATTAATGAATGAACCTGATTAAGTATTAATTAATGAGCATGATCTATTGTTAATTATTGATTAATGAACATGATTAATTATAAATTGCTAATTAATAAACCTCGATGAATTATTAATTTTAATTGCTAATTGCTAATTAATGATCAGGATTAAGTGTTAATTAATAAGTAACGAGCTTACTTAATGATTAATTGCTAATTAATGATCGTGATTAATGAAATCTTTGCACATCATGTCATATACATTCATGCATGCATGGTTGTGATTCGCGACGTATTGTTGGTCGACCTAGGTCCTGATGTGATCGAGGTTCCGTCCGAGTTTGAGACAGAGACGGGAACGTCGAAGTCGACCGAACACGCCGAGGAAGCTAACCTCGACTCGAATCCGGGCAAGCCCCGGTGCATCCCACCTATGATTTTAAAGTCTTTTCTTTTATCACGATTCATCGAGTCATGATTGTGCATTAGGTTATAGGAGTTGCTTGATACCCTAGATGCATGAGATAGGTTTCCATTTGTTTATGCTATACCGAGTACGAGTAGCTCGAGTAGAGTTCGATAACTCGCTAAGCTTATGTCATAGGGAATCGCTAGAAGACGAGTGGCGTCATACACTACTCGCGAGATATAGGATAATGGCTGGTTCAATTTTATGCTAAAAGGAATGATAAGAGAAAGATGAGAGTGGAAGTGAAGATGTTAACAAAGCCGAGACCGAACGGGCCCCGTAGGAGAAAGGGCAAGACGGAGTGAGGTCTTGCAAGGTGGTAGCCCCGTCTCGAGTCGGACAAGGACCGTACCGTTGTCGGCTTAGTTGAACAAGTTTGAACGTACCGTACTACATGCCGGTATCATGGGCCCGGCAAGTCGATGTACCCTATTCACCCCGGAGATGTAGCATAGCCAACTCTCTTTTATCGGCTGTTAGTGAGAGGTTAGTCTCACGGGAGGGAAATGGGTCGCCCACGGATGAAGTCGTGGGGTCGCCATATTCCTGGGGGAGTTGGAAATGGCTAGCGGGAAAAGTTGTCGTATACGACCGGTGCGGTGTGTATACGTCGTGTAGTCGGGTTTTGCCGACTGGTATAAATCGATTCGAATCGCTGTCCCTCGCAGTAATGAGTACCGCTTGTTTAGCTCGTCACATCGTAGTTAATCAACTAGAAGATGAAGATGAGAGATGAAAGAATTGTTGGTCGAAAATGATCTTTCTTGCAAACTTGATTGCAATAGTTGTAGACTGCAAAACCTTGGCTTATAATGAACTTAACATTGAGCTAAAATATTGAAAGTAAGGATCCATTATTAGTGCTGTTTTCGCAAGAGAGTCAACCCCACAGACGGAAAGCCTTTGCATACTAGGCGTTGGCCTTAGCGTGCCTGTTGACGGGTCAGTCTTGCTGAGTATTAGAATACTCGGGGTTTGCTCGTTATGTTTTCAGGACCCGAGTCGTACTTCCACGACTCGTACGGTAGCTTCTCGGAAGGGGAGCATTGTCCCAAGAGAGGTTCCCTCCATTGGGAAAGGATTCCGACGCCGTGAAGCGGGAGAATCATGATGTATGACGGGCTCGAGTACATCACGTTGAACGTTTGATAGTCTTTTGTTGTATAAAGTACAAGTTTCCGCTGCAATACTCGTAGGTCGTTGAACTTCAATACTGTTTATGTTTCCGCTGTACGAATGTTTGTATTTCGAAAACCTGGTTGTATTATACCATGATGTATATATCCTGGCTTGTATGAAATGATGCACTTGTTGTAACTCGCTTCGTCGAGTGTCCCTCTGTACCGATTCCTTTGTGTCCCGAAGGGGATGTCACAGATATACAGGACATTGTTGATTATAAGGAGTCTAACACCATCAACCGAGTTGTTCTAGTTTGCTATGCTTGCAGAGAAAGAATTGCAGGGACGGGAGAAGCAACAAAGGATCGGCGGTACAAGCGAGGCCGTCTTACACCCCACGGTCGACGCCGTCTCTAGGGTTTTCTTCCCGGCCATCTCCACCAGCAAGCAAATGGCCTTCCGCACCCGCGAGTGGTGTTACTCGTAGCCCCACATGCACCTCCTACACGCCCTGCAAATTCAGGTAAAAATTCCGTGCGGGGTCCTGCTCAAAGTGGTTCATCGGTCGCCTCGACGGGACGCACTTCCAACATTCGGTGCCACCGCTGCCATGGACTCGGCCATGTGTAGAAGGATTGCCCAAGTCGGTGGGTATATGTAGCCACCGAAGATGGAGGATACATCAGCAGCTCCGACATCGAAGACGATGATGAAGACGAAGTCGCCGGCGACACCAGCGAGGGCCATGTACTTGGTGGAGAAGACACTTCGGGTTTCACGAACATCATTGTACAGCATGTACTTAGCACGCAAATTCAGACTTTAGAAAAGATACAACGCCACAACTTGTTCCAGATTTTCTTCGCCATCAAGAATCGACGAGCACGTGTGATCATTGATGGAGGAAGCTGCAACAACTTGATTAGTTCAGATCTAGTTGAGAAGCTTGATTTGGCCACAAGACCACATCCTCGTCCATGCCACATTCAATGGTTAAATGACTCGGGAAAAGCTAAGGTAACACAAACTTGTAGAGTTCCTTTTTCCATTGGTGTTTATTCGGATTATACTGATTTTGCTGTCTATGCAAGCTTGTTCAATTTTATTGGGTCATTCTTGGGAATATGATAATGATGCTACACACCATGGTAGAAGTAATAAATACACTTTTATGCATAAAGGACAGAAAATTACTTTAGTACCTTTGACTCCTGCTAAAATTGTACAAGCTGATAGAGAACGAGCTGCTTCTTTGAAAAATTCTAAATTTGAAAATCAGTAAGTTGCTAATTCTATTTTCCCACCTATAAAGGATAAGTCTGCACATGCTTTGATATGCAAACAAGCCCTGTATTCCCTTGATGATATTGCCCTTTGCCTTCTGCTATCACCGACCTTTTACAGGAGTTTGAGGATATTTTTCCAGCTGAGATTCCTCCTTGATTACCATCTTTGAGAGGAATAGAACATCAAATTGATTTGACTTCGGGAGCTACCTTGCCAAACCGTGCTGCTTATAGGACCAACCCCGAGAAGACAAAGGAAATTCAGCGACAAGTCTAAGACCTTTTAGACGACGGGTATATACGAGAAAGCCTTAGTCCTTGTGTTGTTCCTGTACTTTTGGTTCCTAAGAAAGATGGTTGTTGGCGCATGTGTGTTGATTGTAGAGCCATTAACAATATTACTATTCGGTATCGTCATCCTATTCCCAGGCTAGATGACATGCTTGATGAGTTTTGCGGTCCTATAATTTTCACTAAAATTGATTTGCGTAGTGGTTAGCACCAAATTAGAATGAAACCTGGAGATGAATGGAAAACAACTTTTAAAACTAAATTCGGATTGTATGAGTGGTTAGTAATGCCTTTTGGGTTAACTAATGCACCTAGTACTTTCATGCGCTTAATAAATATGGTTTTGAGGGCTTTTATTGGGTGATTTGTGGTGGTTTACTTTGATAATATCTTGATTTACAGCAAGACTTTAGATGAACATATGGATCATTTACGTGCTGTTTTTACT
>JAUNZO010004459.1:0-55795 GCA_031894775.1 Chloris gayana | reverse complement strand
ATATACGACAACTTTTCCCGCTAACACCGGCAGGAGAATAGTCGTTTCCAAACTCCCCGGAATATGGCGACTCCACGACTTCATCCGTGGCCGACCCATTTCCCTCCCGTGAGACTCCGATCTCACTAACAGCCAACAAAAGAGAGTTGGCTACGACGCATCCCTAGGGTGGTAGGGTACATCAGCTTGTTGGGCCCATTACACCAGCACGTAGTACGATACATTCAAAGTTGTTCAACTAAGCCGACAACGGTACGGTCCTTGACCGATACGAGACGGGGCTACCACCTTGCAAGACCTCGACCACGTCTTGCCCTTTCACCTACGAGGCCCGTCCGGTCTCAATTTAATTAACACTCTATTTAAATTAACGACAACCACATCAAACACTTAAAGCCTCCATGCTTTAAGATCACTTGAAACAACTACCGTTGCGACTATGAATTAAGCCTAGCTTCTATTGAGCTACCTATACCAAGTATAGCATGAATAAAAGGAAACCTATCTCATGCATCTAGGGTGTCAATCATTCCCTATCACCTAGTGCACAACATCACTTAACTACTATGATAAAATAAAATATTTTAAAACATAGGTAGGATGCACCGGGGCTTGCCTCGATTCACGTCGACGTTCGCTTCCTCGATGGTTGGGTCGACGTCGATGTTCACGTCTCCTGCCTCTCGCCTCGGACGGAACTTCGATCACGTCAGGACCTAGGTCGATCATAAATACGTCGCGAATCAACGATCATGCGTGCATGAATGTATATGACATGATGTGCAATGTTCTTATCGACATGCTCGTTAAATAACAGTTCATAATTAATTAATGATTTGCAATAACACATGAAATAATGAATTATGATCACATGAAATGACGATGTTTATGTTTAACTTTGGGAAACCTTTTTAATAAAAACTTTCGTCTACAGATATCTCCTTCTTTTAAACAAATTCTTTTCTTAAAATTAAATAATAATTAACATAAAATAATAACTTCTATTAATCAAATAATGCAATTAATTAATGCTTATGAAATTAAAATGCTCAAAATAGATATTTTAATTCATAAACAGATAGAGAATATTTTTATAAATCTAACAAAATTGGTTTCACATTTTTCTGATTTTTCTTTAATTTTCTACGAATTTTCGAAAATTGAAAATGGTTCCGTGCCACACGCGGGGCCATAGGGTTTGGCCACACGTGATCCCACGTAGCCACACGTGATCCCGCGCGTGTGGCCCGTGGTGTGGCACCACCGCGGCGGCGAGGGCACGACGGCGCGGCTGCCGGAGAGAGCCGACGTTGAGCCAAAGCTCGTCGCGAGCTTGCCTATCTACTCTACGCGATGAGGCGAACACGGTGGGGATGATGAGCTTGCATGCGCCTTGTCCGCGCCTTGTCGGAAACACGCCGACGGCGTGATGCGGGCGTGGCGGAGCTCCGGCACGTGCGAAGCTCGCCGTGGTTGCCCAAAAATTGGGGAAAAACTTGCTACCATCATCTACACAACATGCGCAAACGTCGACGGAGGGTTGTGGGAGCTTGACAGATGGCCGGAGATGGGTACTCACCCTCGAGGTGATGACGGCGGTGGGTGAAGCTCCGAGAAGGCGGCCAAATCCCGTCGGAACCGGGGAACAAACTCGATGGTGAGTTGCCACGGATGAAGAACATCAAGTTGCGCATCATTGGAAAGAAGAAAGGAAGCAAACGGCTCACCATGGCTCGCGAATTTGGCGACGCGGCGGAGGAACGACGGTGAGCTCCCGTGGAAAAGAAACTCCGCGACCGGACGAGCTACGGTGGCTAGCCTCGATCGATTGCCATGTTGAGCTGCGGTAGGTTGTTGCGGAGCTCGTGGTGGCGTGGGTTTGGATTGGGAGTTGCCGGAGCAGCCCGCCAGCTGTGAACCGGGGACATGGGAGTGGCGGTGGCGTGTGGAGAGAAATGAGAGAGAGGGGGAGAGGGATAAGGCCGGGCGGGGCTTTATCCTGGCCGGGAACGCTCGAGCGGCAGCACTGCGTGGGGGGGGGCAAGCTGCTGCGTGGCGGGGCGACGTGGACGCGCGGCCGGGGGGAGCAACGGCGGCGAGTGGCGTTGAGAGAGAAGAGAGAGGAGAGGCCGACACCGGGCCCTGGCCTCGGCGATTTTGCAAAAGGCCCTCCGGTTTTCGATAAATTGAAAACACATTTCCAGGGCTCAGAAAAATTTACTAAAATTCAAGGCTGTTGAGAAAGACATTTCCAACCTTTTTCTTTTTAGGTCCAGGTCCAAATTCCAAATATTTTTCGGATTAAAAATTCATGTTTAAAATAAAAAGGAAAGCTTTAATTAATTCTTGTAGGCATTTTTACAAAAGAAAATAATTTTAGAGAAACTCGATAAATCTTTTATTCTTATGTTTGACCAACAGAAAATGTCAAACATAAGAATTTATTTTTATTTGCATTCTTTTTAAGCACTTAGTTCAACTTAGTTTAAATTGCCATTTTATGTGCATTTCGACATAAAAGTTAAATGGTTTCACAAATGCCACATGATTCCATGATGATTAATGACATGAGATGCACTTTTATTTATTAGGGTTGTTACAACGCCCCTCCTACCAAGCGCCACGCCCGAACATCCAAGCACCCCGCCCCAATTATCGGCATGCTCCACGCCCGACCTACCAGCAAGCCCCTTGCCCTGCTGCACCCACCGCTCGAATCGGCTGCCAGGGCAATGGACCTAGAGGGCCCTGCTATCACTTCGCTAACGAGTGTCCCCACAGGGTTGCTGCAAAGTCCGCACCAGCAAGGAATGGCGCTCGGGGCGGAACAACTACATCTATGGCAAGGTCAACCACGTCACCACCGAAGGTGCTCAAGCAAGACCAAAACGTGGTAATTGGTATGTTTTTAGCAAACTCCAACCCCTGCAACTGTTCGTTTGATTCCGGAGCATCGCATTCATTTATCACATCCAATTATGTTACAAAATATACCTTGCCCATATCTACTATGAAGTACACTATGATAGTTAGCTCCCTTGGAGGAGAGATGAGAACCAACCTTGTGTGCCCCAAGGTTATTATAAAGATTCTAGGGGTAGACTTCTCCTCTAATCTCATAGTCCTAGACTCTAGTGGGCTTGACATTATCCTTGGAATGGACTGGTTGAAGAAGTATGATGGGATGATAGTATGTGCCAAGAGAGCGAGTACAGTTGAACAGACCCGGAGGGAAACAAGGTGGAATTCATAGCAAAAGAGCCCACAGTCAAGGGGGCTATCGTGAATCAAGCTAAGACGGTCACAATTGAGGAAATATTAGTAGTGAGCGACTATCCGGATGTGTTTCCAGAACAACTCCCGGGTATGCTACCGGACCGTGATATCGAGTTTATCATTGACTTAGTACTCAGAACTGCTCCCATATCTAAGAGGCCCTCTAGGATGGGAGTAAATGAGTTAGTAGAGCTTAAGAAGCGAGATAGAAGAGTTGCTGGCCTTGGGTTTTATTCGCCCTAGCTCCTCACCTTGAGGTGTGCCAGTACTCTTCGTAGATAAGAAGGACAAGACGCAGAGGATGTGCGTGGACTATCGTTCCTTGAATGAAGTGAATATCAAGAACAAGTATCCACTACCATAGAGGACCTGTTTGACCAGCTGAGAGGAGCTTGTGTGTTCTCCAAGATTGATCTGCGATCGGGGTACCACCAGATTGAAAATCAGACCCTCGGACATTCCCAAGACTGCATTCATTACCGGATACGGGTTGTATGATTATACAATGATGTCCTTCGGCTTAACTAATGCACCTGCCTACTTCATGTACCTCATGAACAAGGTGTTTAGGGAATATCTGGACAAGTTCATTATGGTTTTTATTGATGATATCTTGGTATTCTCCAAGAATGAAGAGGAACATGCGCAACACTTGAAGTTCATTCTTGAGAAGCTACGGGAACACAAACTCTATGCAAAGTCCAACAAGTGCGAGTTCTAGTTAAAGGAAGTAGCGTTCCTTGGCCATGTCATCTCGACCGGAGGTTTGTGGACCCGGGCAAGGTGAGAGATGTCTTGAATTGGAAGCCACCGTAGACCGTCACCGAGATACGGAGTTTCCCTGGGTTGGCAGGATACTACGGACGTTTCATAAAGGACTTCTCTAAGACCGCCAAGCCCATGACCGAACTCCTATCAAAATACAAGAAGTTTCATTGGACCCTAGCTTGCCAATCCAGTTTTGAGGAGTTGAAAAAGAGACTAACATCCGCTCCTGTATTGGTATTGCCGGACCTCACCAAGAGTTTTGATGTGTATTGTGATGCTTCAATGCAAGGACTCGGGTGCGTACTCATGCAAGAAGGTCAAGTAGTTGCTTACGTCTCTAGGCAACTACGCACACACGAGGAAAAGTACCCGACCCATGATCAGGAATTGGCAGCAGTGGTGCATGCTCTAAAAATGTGTAGACACTATCTTGCCCGGCATCGTTGTGAAGTCTTTATAGACCATAAGAGTCTCAAGTACATATTCACACGGACCGATCTCAACATGAGACAACGACGTTGGTTGGAGTTTATGAAAGATTATGATGTGGAAATCAACTACCATCCGGGGAAAGCTAATGTTTTTGCGGATGCCCTTAGTCGAAAGGTTTATCGCAATCGGATATTGATGAAGGAGTTGCCGCCGGAGCTATGCAAGGAGTCCGAGCAGTTTGACTTTGGGTTTTTTTGAATGAGACCACCGTCATAGAAATTGAGCCTACATTGCTAAAGGAAATCCGAGAAGGACATAAAGGAGATGAGAAAATAGAGGAGATCAAGACACTCATAAAACATGGACGGACCACGGAATTCTCATAGGATGAACATGGTACCATTTGGCGAGGCAAGAGAACCTCGTGTGCTCGATCCGAAGCACATCCGTGATATGATCTTAAAAGAGACACATGACACCGCCTACTTTGTTCATCCAGGTGGCACCAAGATGTATCACGACCTGAAGACGCGAGTATTGGTGGTACGGATTGAAGCGTGATGTTGCTGAATATGTCGCCACTTGTGATACTTGCCAGCGTGCGAAGGCGGAACATCGGAGACCTGCCGGATTATTGCAACTCTTGAGGATTCCGGAATGGAAATGGGAAGAGATTGGTATGGATTTCATAGTCGGGCTACCTCGTACACGATCTGGATATGATTCCATACGGGTTATAGTAGATCAATTAACCAAGGTAGCTCACTTCATCCCAGTCAAGACAAACTATTCGGGAGCCGGACTGGCATAATTGTACATGTCCGGAATAGTGTGTCTACATGGAGTGCCTAATAAAATTGTCTCTCGCCCGAGGTACTCAATTCACATCATGATTTTGGGAGAAGCTACATGAGTCAATGGGTACCAAACTGAATTTCAGTTCTGCGTATCATCCCCGGACGAATGGACAAACGAAGAGGACGAATCGGATCCTCGAGGACATGCTGAGAGCTTGTGCTTTGGAACACGGTAGGAGTTGGGATAAGAGCCTTCCGTATGCAGAATTCTGCTATAATAACAGCTACCAGGATAGTATTGAGATGGCTCCCTATGAGTTCCTCTACGATAGGAAGTGCAGATCACCACTGTTCTTGAGTGAGATAGAAGAGAACAAGGTCTTTGGACACGATATTCTGAAAGAGGCGGAGGGACAGGTCAAGATCATGCGCGAGAACTTAAAGGTCGCATAGTCAAGGCGAGAAAAGTTACGCGAGATCATACACGAAGGGATCCGAGCTTTGAGATTGGTGATTTCGTATATCCGAAGGTGTCACCCATGAGAGGACTCGGACGCTTCAAGGTCAAGGGAAAGTTGCACCCCATTACATTGGTCCTTTTAAGGTCATCGACAAAAGGGGAGAAGTAGCTTATCGGCTAGAACCGCCGGAGAATCTCTCGGATGTGCACGATGTGTTCCATGTATCTCAATTGAAGAAGTGCTTGCGTATACGGGAGGAACAACTACCATGGAAGAAGTGGATGTTCGCGATGATCTCACCTATGACGAACAACCAGTCAAGATCCTTGAGGTTCCGGAATGGGTGACCCGAAACAAGACCATCCGTATGTGCAAGGTTTTATGGAAACATCACAAGAAGCGGAAGCCACATGGGAATGAGAGGAAGACTTGAAAGCAGAATTTCCCCATCTCTTCTCTGATCCGACCGAATCTCGAGGGCGAGATTCCTCTTAAGGGGGTAGGTTTGTCACACCCTATTTTTCAATTCTCAAAAATCTTCAACATTAATTGTAATAATTATTGTTTATACTAGAAAAGGGCCAAAATTATTTTCTTAAATAAATAATAAAATCAATGCATACATTCACGACAAAGCATGGCATGTAGAATTATTTTATTATTCACACATGGCGAAAAATTAGTTTATCAATCTTTATTTTATCTACCCAAGAAAAAACAATAAATAAAATATAAATAGAAAATGAAATGAAAAGAAACCCTCTCCCTCTCTCTCTCTTCCCTCTTTTTCCCTAAACCGGCCTGCAAGGCCTTTCTTTTTCTTTCCCCTGGCCCGATGTGACACCCCTACCTTGCATAGCAAGAGGGACTATTCATTGTACATACGTTAACGATACATCAACAATTTTCATATACATGTTTAGATACATGAGTGACATATTTTACATCTGAAGTTCAAGTAATTATTATACATAGAGTTCGAAATTCAGATTTAATATACATTAATATACAATGAGCGGAAGCGTAAAGATAATCTCGACGATAGTTGTCTAAAATGTAACACATCAAGCCCGTAGATGTGCCCATTCTTCTTGACAATCTCACCTGCACAAAAATGTTAACAACAAAGCCCCGAGTATCTAATATACTCCGCAAGTCTTACCCGACAAAAATGGTTTCTAAAACCGACTCCTAGTATGCAGGGGCTGACCGGGCTTGCTGAATATTGCCAAAAACAGCACCTATGCTAAGTCTAAAATTCTATGTTTTAGCCATATTAAGAGGGTTGTGACTAATTATAAATTTAGTGAGCAAGACTAACAAACATGGTTGCAATACATGAATTTAATACTTCAAAAACAGCAAGTTCATCATCATATTTCGTCTCATTACTACGATACGATCTACTTGAGACAACTGGTACTCATCACCGCGAGGGACAGCGATATATATCGATTTAGATCCTGCAGGAGAAACCCCAATGCACGACACACGCATCATTTAAGAACATGTATGGCCACCGTTAACGAGATCACCATAGATATGAGCCGGTCCACACACCGAGTGTGCGTTCTCCATGCAACCACAGTAGCGTCGGGTCCAAGGGTAAACAACACACCCTCTCGCCTACTCACAAACCCGTGCATCCACCGTGACCAACACTTCACACAAAGGGTGGGGAGACCGTCCAACACTACGACTCTCAAGTTACATGAGTTTACCAACTCCCATACGAAGGTATGCATTTGGTACACAACTCAATACTTGCTCGGGAGTCACAACAAACGGTCCTCAACCGACACGCACGGGGCTATGGCACACAAGGGCCAACCTTGTCACCACATTCCTACACATGCACTTCCCCGTACGGTCTCCAATTTAATCATGTGAGGGTAACAATATTTGAATCCCTAGACCGGGTGGTCTCCAAACCACTCGGTGTTGCTACCGATGACTCCATTAAGCATAGCATACTAGCGGAAAAGGATTATACCTAACCAAAACCATAGGAACTAGGGCACATAATGCAAGTAGGATTGCGATCAATTCCTTAACATAAGTGCACAATACATAAACATAGACATATGTGAATTTAAACTAAAAACTAAACAATTGGGATTATGAACCGGGGCTTGCCTTGGCTTTGCTTGAAGTTAGCACTCTCAACCATGTTCAATTCAGCGGGATCCTCGTCGTGATTTCTTTCTTCGGTCGGGGTCCCTATATGGATGCAATACATGATATGAGTATGGATGCATACACGAGATATTAAGTTCATGGAACTTTCTCAATAATGAATTAAAATGACAATGTGTTCATGAAATGAACATGCTTATGTACGAATTATGATGCTTACATATGGATGATAGATCATGACTACATGTCAAGGGGACAAACTTCTAATTAAGAAAAACATGGATAAAGCAATATATAAGCATATTACTTAGAAGTAAAATAAAGGAAATGATCCTCTCCTAGCTAGGCAAAACATGGCACAAAGGAAACATTTAAACTGCTAATCTTTTTATTATGACATAGGACTAAACATGGACATAAGCATGGGAGATGTCAAAAATAAATATGCACATGCTACCCTACTGCCATGAATAACCATATAGCTGATGATAAATATGGTCATGCATAAAATGTAAAGCTTTGACATGAATTAAGCATATAAGGTAATATGACAATATGTGATGCAACCAATATTGACTTAACAATCCTAAATGAAGCAAATAGTGCTACAAATAATTTCATATAAAATAACCATAACTAAGCATACTAAACATGTATGCACAAAATGTGGACTTTTTCATGCATGGAGATATAAGTAATATGGCAATATGACATGCTAGGTCAAAATTATCTTGACGAAAATTCAAAATTAAGAAAACAGTTTTACGAGGCAATTCTCATGTAAAAGCTTATGTGGAAATTCATAAAGAGAAATAAAAAAATAACAAGCACATAATCATGAATTCTTGGATAACAACCCTGGGCAATTTACTTATAGGGATTTATATACTACCAAAAGCAATAATGCTAAATATCATAAAAAAACATGTATGAATGCATAATGATTATGTACCAGAGGGTCCAATATGTCATGACAAATGTTCATGCCAATTTTGATGAATTTTACATTCTCCAAGATTTAAATATGGGTTTTAAAAGCTTAACAAGATGTTTCTTTTTGCATAAGACTTTATTTTCTTGCACATAAACCTAGGAAATAATGGACCATTACAAGGTTCATGTTTCATGGATTCCAAAACATTTTACTTTGCATTTTTCCTATTTTTATTTCAGGAGATATGATTTTTGTAAGCTTGTAACAATTTTTTTCTGTTTTCTGAAAATCTGATGTGAACAAGTAACCAAGAATAGAGAGCAGGATGGCGGCTGAACACCTAGGTTTTTGGAGATCTCGGTGATTTGGTGATTTAATGGCATGGTCCATGACTTAAATGGCCTCTATGAGAAATCGGGTTAGAACCGACCGTGGAGGAAGAATCTCATGAAGAACCGATCGTGGGTTGCTTGACCGGTGTTGGAGAAGAACTTCGATTCCTGGCAGCTCATCGTGGCAGGGATGAAGAGGATGCTTGGAGAAGGTTTAGGGCTCCCCTGTACAGCTGCTAAACACCTTAAGTGGAGTTTGTGGTGCTAGGGAAAAAAGGGTTAGGCAAATGTGAGGCTGAGTTCTTGAGCTTGGCAATGGTGGCTTGGTTTTGTGGAAGAGAAAGGAGGAGAATGACCTTGACTTGTGCTCTTGACCATAGAGAAGAGGGGGAGGATCTCCATGACATCCAGGTGAAGACCCTAGGCTGTACAACTGGCGGGGAGGCTTAGGAGAGAAGGAAACAAAGGGATAAGAGAGAAAAGGTGGGTCCCACAAAGTTGAAAATTCTGCCACTGGTACTGTTGCAGGCAAGAGCAAGCCAATGTGATTTTTGTTGGGGTTGCCAATTTTTTTGGTGGTGTAGAATGAAATTTGGGACAACGTTTATATAGAACTATTCTTGATATTCGGCCTACAAAAATTAATAAAAATCCTGCACTAGAAACTGTTTTGTGCTTTTACTGAACTTGTAGGGCTATTTAACCTTTACCAAAAACTATGGTAAAATCACTAAAACTCCTATTTTGAATACCCTTTATGATTATGCAAAAATATTGGTATGGTTATGTTAACATTTTTTTAAGTGTGTGCATAATAACCTATAGGCAACATTTTAACATAGCAACTTATAGACAACAATTAAGCAATAAAACACTTCTAAATACGATCCTCATGATGAAACATGACTTTTCTTATGATTGAGCACCAAAATAAAATAGATTTCATTTTTACTCATTTCTCGAAAATAAAGCACTTTCCCCCTTTTAATCAATTATGGCATCTATGTTGAAATATATGATTGAGCACCATAAGCAAATATCTAGGCATTTAAATATGCACTTTCTCTATTTAGACAAATATAGCAATTATGTACTATATGAACACATTATGACCAAAATGATGCAAACATGATCCAATTCGCCAACTCCAGGTAAAGTATGATGACACATGCCGAGTAACAGTGTGTTTGTCCATTTTGGTGTAGTTTGCACGTTAAAACCATTTAAATTTATTACTTTTAGTGCTTAACACGATAGGGTCTTAAACTACTCGGAACTTTAATTTTTACCATAGAAACCTATATGGTAACTAGTCCGATTGCAAAGTACACTTCTCAAGCTTTTCAAAAAGTCCTTATTTGCCTAAATCCGAGATCCCTAGCAAAAGTTATCGATTTAATAAAATCTAATGTTTCTCGGGTTAGTTAACATGATAGCATCTTAAAGTACTCGAAACTTTTTATTTTACTACAGAAAGTACTTGGCAAATGGTTCCATTGCAAAGTACAAGTTCCAAGCTTTCCATAAAGTCTTCATTTGCATTTTTCCGACTTGTAGTTTTCAAGATATGCATTTTTCAAAATGCATAAAAGTTCACTAATATTACGAGAAGGCCACTAGGTTTTTAAATCGAATCTGGGCTAGGGATGGCAACGGGCGGGTTCGGGGCGGGTGGAGCAAAACCCGCCCCGCAAGAAAAAGTTCGCGGGTGAAAAATCGCACCCGCACCCGCACCCGCGGGTGAAAAATCGCCCCGCGCCCGCGCCCGTCGGTTGGCGGGCGGGTTGCGGGTCGCCCGTGGGTTTTCGGTTGCTGGCGACGCGAGAAGCGGTGCGACATTGGTGACCGGAACTGGAGCGCAGGTACAATGGTTGGCGTCGGGCTGACCACAAGCGAGCGTCCGGCTGGAGGACAGGGATGACAAGGACGATGGGTAGCGCTCGGCGAGGCCGCACACGAGCTAGAGGCCGGGGCAGCGTCTCGTGACCCGACGCCGGATTCGAAGGCGAGGACGTGTGGCGCCGGAGCTTGGAGTTGGAGCGGCTGGACGTTTCACGGGACGGATGCATGGGGAACCGGAAGGAGAAGGATCGACGAGGATAGATCGAGGAAATTTCGGAGAGTAAAAGGGACGGATCGGGATGGGAGCATGCTTGCCTTCCTGGATGCCGAATCGTAGATTGCCGTGAGTGGATAAGACTAAGGGATTGGGCTGGGATTGTCATACGATATGGGCTGAAAAATTTAGTGCCCTATTTTTTCTCGGGGCCCACGGGGCACCCACGGGTGCAGCAAGAAACCCGTCCCCGCGCTCGCGACTTTGCGGGGTGGGTGCGGGTCCGCCCACGGGTGAAAAATCAGCCCCGCGCCCGCACCCGACGGGTGCAAAACCCGTCGGGGCCCCGCACCCGCCACCCGAACTGCCATCCCTAATCCGGCGCGCGCGGCGCGCGAGCGGCGTGCGCTGGCCGGAGTAGGGCTGCGGTGGTGCTCAAGGTCCGACCCTCACCGCCCTGTGTGTGTTTTGACGTGGGGAAGCGAATGGTGGAGTCGCCGGTGGCAAGGGGAAGGCGGAGCATGGCCGGCGGCGAGCGTGGCGGTAGGGAGGACCATCAGCCGAGGGGATGAAACCAAGTGGTTCCAAGGCCCATAGCATCACCTTGGTGTGGTGGAGCTAGGCGCCGGGTCGATTGGAGTGGAGGTAGCGAGGGAGCGACCGGCGTCGTGCGGGGAGGCGCCGACCCGACGGCGACGGTGGGGAAAACTCGAAATCCCGCTCAAGCTCCGTTCGATTCATCCCGGGGAGAAGAAAGGAGGTCGGTGGGGTTCTTGGGCACTTGCTGGAAGGTGGGGTAGCTCATGAGCTCACCCGAAGCCGAGTGATCTTCCATGGCGGACGACCGGAGTTGGGGAGTTTTTCTCGTTCTCTAAAATTCTCCGGGATAAAGGGGTGGAGCAGGTTCTGGGCACTAGGTTGGGTAGCTGGGGTCTCTGTGCACTGGTTTGCTGTGGCTGATAGGCAAGGGAGACGAGACCTGCTGGTCAAGCGGCGAGCTACGAGCGGCGCCGCTAGAGCGACAAACGACGATGGCCGATCGACGGCCGGTATTCCTGCGTCAATTCCACGCGAAAGTGGCGACGGGCGACACGTGGGGGTGAAGTGCAGTGTGAGAGGACAGCTTCTTGTCCGGCCGGGATGGGCGCCGACGCGCGGTGGAGGCTGCCGGTGGCCCCGGACCTCTCGTTCCACCGCTTGTTCATCCAAGGTTCTGGTTTATTTACAAAAGTGCCACTTTGCGCCCTTTCAGTTTTGCTTCCAAAACCCTAGCTCTACTCAATAGTTTGTTATGCCAATTTTTGTACATGGTCCCCACATTATGATGAGCAACTTTTGTTATTAGCCAAAGTTGAGATTCTGCCTTAAAAAGTTAATAAAAATTCAGAGATTAAATACATTTTTCTCGCCTCGAGGTAATTGTTCTAGGGGTTTGTGCCATAAGAAAAATTACACAAAAATGTCCTAAAATCATATTTTGATCTCCTCTACAAGGATCTGCAAAAATATTTGCATACTTTTGTTGAGGATTATTGAGTTTTAAATAGTCTTCATTATTTTAAACACCCTATTTCATTATTTTAGGTGCTTACCCATTTAATTATGTTTTAAACCGGTAATTAGCATAGTGGCAGTGGTTCACATGTGTTTTTCTGACATGGGATGTCACACCCAGGCCGAATCGCGTGGCCTAAGTGGCCTTCTTCTTCCTCTAGCCACGCCCCGATTTTCAAATCCCGCGCCTTCGCACGTCGCTTCGACCCAACCCGACCATGCTCGCGTGATCGCCGCCCCCTTTCCATCCCCCATCACGCATTAATTCACCCAATTCCGCCCGAATCAATGCCAATCGAAGCATGGGTGCCATCTCCGACGTTTTGGCCGCCCTTGTCGACTCGTCTCGCCCTACGCCCCGCTGCATATAAAAACCACTCCACCGGAGCCGCAACACCCCTTCCCCCTCCCTCGCTTCCCCACGCAGCGGCGCCACCGCCGTCGACCCGCACCGCCGCCCTCCGTCGCGAGCTCGCCTCCGGCCACTCCCGGCCTCGCACGACCACGGGACGCCGTTCGCCATCACCCTCCGACTCCGCCAGGACCGACGCGATGAAGAAAGAGCCCCGGACGAGGACGAGCAACCCCGCCCATCCTCGCCGTCTTCACCTCGCCGTCGTCGACCCGTCTCCGGCTGCCTCCACCCTCACCCGACCCCACCGGTGAGCCGCCCGATCCGAGATCGAGGGCCGAGATTAGATCGGCCCTCATACCCCTTCGTAATGGTCCACCGTGGACCATGGACTACGGGTCCACGGGGCCCGTGCACCCGGTCCACATAATTTTAGATTTAATTTAATTCTTTTATTCCCTGAATAATGGCAGATTTGCACAATAGCCCCTGTAGTTGATTTAATTACGTGCGCATGTTTCCAAGTCTAGGAAACTTTATAGTTTTAGCCCCTAGTAAACATTTTATTCCTGTATATATATTGTCAATTGAAAAATAGTCCCCGATATGTCATAGGCCGGTCAATTTTACATTCTAGCCCCTCTCGCTCTGTAAAAATCACATGCGCATGTCTCTGTATATAGGGAAATTTACGTGCTACCCCTCCAAGTATATGGTTAATTACGTTTATGTCCCTACAATCTTGTTTTTAGCATAAGGTTTGATCCCGTGGCTCCAAATTAAGTGATTCTTGCTCCAAAATTCTCGTAGGAACGTGTACTTTGCATCTAGGGCATCATCATATTGTTTTGTACCTTGCTGCATGCTCGTATTAATTTATTGCTATGCTTTGTATGTTCCGGCGTGATACGCGTATAGTTGAGAACGTCCCGGAGCCGCAGGAGTACGAGGATCTGCAGAATCAAGAGTTTGAGGAGTTTGAGCGGCCACCCCGTACGACCAAGGCAAGTGCCCTTGACTCATTTTGCACCTTTTTCCGTCTATTCTGTCACATAGCGTAGTAAATGCATGCTTATGTAAATTGATGGATGCCTATGCTAGGACCTACTAGTGTTGATTGGTCCTGTATTCCTTGTCGCCATAAACGTAGATATTGGGGTAGATGGGTAGATTTGCTTAGCATGCAAATTTATTATGTTCTAGGTTAATCTTCATCTTAAATGCTATTGCTTTCGCATCTGCTCATTCCGGCTCTGCCGACCAGGAAAAATCTCTAAAAAGTCAAAAAAAATAGTTAACCCCACCGATCCGAGGGAAAAAGTTTGGAACCCGTCGCGTCGCATCTTACGTGAAAATCTGTAGGTCACATTTCTTCTCTCGTTTGACCTGAAACTTTGCGTGGTTCCTATTTTGTTGCCTCTAAGTGGAAGAAAAATATAAAAATAATAATATCGAAAAAGAAAATTTTGTGATTCCTACTAGTGCTAAAAGACAAAACAGGGTTTTGGCCTATTTTTGTGTCTAGTCGTTGTTTCTTCCTTGCTAGTTACCTTTTGTTTTGTTTCCTTTGTGCCTGTCATACTTGCTTTGCCTCGCACTGCTATTCTAGGACACGTGTAGACCAGCCACTAAGGACAAGTAGCTTTGGACATTTATTCAAGCATTACTATCTATTTTTTAATTGTGTTCCACTCACATATTTGGCCCTCCTATCTCCACATACTACTTCGGACAGCATAGGTTTTTGACCCTTGCAATCGTGGTAGTAGTAGTGGTAGTGCTTATTAGGGATAACCTTCACTGTTTGTTCCTGTTTTGGTATTTTCTATGGCAGGAGATGATGCGGACGTTGGCACCCCTAAAGATTTCCACCGGTGTGTTAGTCAAGGGCAGCTTCGATCTGTTCTTGACGAGGCACGTGAGGAGATGACAAAAGCTGTTAACGGGGCCGTTACCGACGGCATCAACAAACTCAATCTCGGTAACTAGATTGAGAGGATTGATAAGCGGTTGTCCAAGATGACGGACACGGTCAACACCGAGGTCGAGAACCGTGTGAAGATCCACGAAGATGAGGCCGGTAGCAACAACGGTGGAAATAGACAAGATGACACGGTGTATGATGCCAATGTCGACGTTGATGACGCAGCTGCACGAGCACAAAGGCTTGACTAGCATTTACAACAGAACACGCAAGGTATGTGAGGGCACCATCGACAACAAGGTAACAACAATCGAGCCCCCGATGACCCTTATGCTAAGATTAAGTTTACCATTCCACCTTTTTCAGGGCAATATGATGCGGAGGGTTACCTTGATTGGGAGATGACAGTAGAGAAAAAATTTAGTGGGCACCTAGTTCTCGAGCAAGCATAGAGTTAGACAAGCCACTAGTGAATTTAAAGATTTTGCTATCATTTGGTGGAATTCTCTAACTGCTGATAACATTCCTCTAACTTGGCCTCAACTTAAGGAAGCTATGCGTGATCGTTTTGTCCCTCCTTCTTATCATAGAGATTTACGTAAAAAACTTCAACGCTTAGAACAGGAGGATAAATCATGTGCAGGACTATTATGGTGAGCTTCAAAAGGGTTTCTAACGCTGCATGATAGTAGAGGATAATGAGAGATCTATTGTTTGTTTTTACTCCGGTTTGAGACGTGATATTGTAACAACTCTAAATAACAAGCTTGCATTTCATGTCATTCATGATCATGTCATCATGTGCATTGTTAAGCTATTTAATTTTTGATGTTAAGAAATGCACATAAAATGTCAATTTAACCTAAGTTAAATTAAAATCTTAAAAGAATAATTTAAATAAAAGCAAATTATGGTGTTTAACGTTTTCGTTGATTAAACACAAAAATAAAAGATTTCTGAAGTTGCTATGAAATTATTTTATTTTGTAAAAATGTCTACAAGAAATAATGAAAGCTTCTCTTTTTAATTTAAACTTGAATTTTTTAATCCGAAAAATATTTAGAATTTGAACTTCGGCCAATAAGGAAAAAGGTCTAAAATGTTTTCATTCCATCCTTGAATTTTCGTAAAATTTTTCGAGTGCTAGAAATGCGATTTTCAATTAAACCAAAGCAGGGGTGTTTTTGTAAAATTCCCGAACCTGGCCCAGCTTGCCATTCTCTTTCTTCCTCCTTCCCTCTCCCAACCGACTCCCGCACCGCCTCTCCACCGCCTCGCCGACACCGCCGGCCGCGCGCCTCTCTCTGCTCCCTCGCCGCCGAGGCCGGCTCCGGCCCTTCCCAACCCGGCTACCACCACCAACGAGTTCCGCAAGGACATGCTAAACCTCACCAAGCCGCTCAATCGTCCTCTCCCACCGGGAACCAGGAGATCGACGCCGTTCTTCGTGGAACGGTCATCTCGTTCGACCGCCACCGTTTCCTCAAATTCTCTCGATCCGGTGAGTTGTTTCCACCAGGTTTTGCCCTCGGGCGTGCGCAAGTGGTTGCTCTAATCTCTTGCGAGCTCACCGGCGTGTTTCCCCTATAGGTTCGCGGGGATTTCGTCATTTATTTCCGAAGTCCGAACCGCCGCCATTCTCGGTTCGCCGGTGCGCATCATCTTCCGGAATTCCTCGTCGTCAACGAGCTCGATGCCGGTCTTCGTCATGATCCTCTCGGAGCTCTAGCAAGAAGCCGTTTGCATTTTGGTCAACCGAGGTGAGCTCTAGCCACCGCCGAAGGTTCCTCCGGATCTGTCGCTCGTCGCCGGTGCCTCTCCGGTCATCCTCCGGTGCCGGTGACCCCACCATCGTGTTCCACGTGTTGAGTTGAGCATGTGGTTCCGTTGCTTTTGAGTTTCGTCGACGTCCGGCCAACTCCGGCAGCCGCCGCCCTGCTCCGGCCACCGTGGCCATGGTCGCAGCGCCTGGCGCGGGCTGGGCCGCGCGCGGGTCATGGGCCGCTCCGACCATGGGCCGGCTCTGTTTCGGCCCAAACTCTATTTTTTTCTACTTTGCAAATTTATTCATTTTCAGGATTTAGTTAAACTTCAAAAATTCATAGAAAATTCCACAAAAATCAGAAAAATACCAAACCAAGTTCATTAGACTCATAAAATTATTTCCTATTTGATTGTGTATTCAAATGTCTATTTTGAGAAATTATAATTTCATAATTTAATTAATTACCTTTCTTTGATTAAGATAATCTACTATTTTATGCTAATTATTATTTGATTTTGAGAAATGAATTTCTTTAAATAATAGAGATACTGCAGACGAAAGTTATTGTTAAGTTTGTTTTCCAAAATTCAACATAAACATTGTCATTTCATGTGATCCCAAATTATTATCTTAAGTGTTATCACATGTCATTAAATAATTATTAATTGTTGATTAATAAGCATGATTAATTATTAATGAATGAACCTCGATTAAGTATTAATTAATGAGCATGATCTATTGTTAATTATTGATTAATGAACATGATTAATTATAAATTGCTAATTAATAAACCTCGATGAATTATTAATTTTAATTGCTAATTGCTAATTAATGATCAGGATTAAGTGTTAATTAATAAGTAACGAGCTTACTTAATGATTAATTGCTAATTAATGATCGTGATTAATGAAATCTTTGCACATCATGTCATATACATTCATGCATGCATGGTTGTGATTCGCGACGTATTGTTGGTCGACCTAGGTCCCGATGTGATCGAGGTTCCGTCCGAGTTTGAGACAGGAGACGGAACGTCGAAGTCGACCAAAGACGCCGAGGAAGCTAACCTCGACTCGAATCCGAGCAAGCCCCGGTGCATCCCACCTATGATTTTAAAGTCTTTTCTTTTATCACGATTCATCGAGTCATGATTGTGCATTAGGTTATAGGAGTTGCTTGATACCCTAGATGCATGAGATAGGTTTCCATTTGTTTATGCTATACCGGTACAGGTAGCTCAAGTAGAGTTCGATAACTCGCTAAGCTTATGTCATAGGGAATCGCTAGAAGACGAGTGGCGTCATACACTACTCGCGAGATATAGGATAATGGCTGGTTCAATTTTATGCTAAAAGGAATGATAAGAGAAAGATGAGAGTGGAAGTGAAGATGTTAACAAAGCCGAGACCGAACGGGCCCCGTAGGAGAAAGGGCAAGACGGAGTGAGGTCTTGCAAGGTGGTAGCCCCGTCTCGAGTCGGACAAGGACCGTACCGTTGTCGGCTTAGTTGAACAAGTTTGAACGTACCGTACTACATGCCGGTATCATGGGCCCAGCAAGCCGATGTACCCTATTCACCCCGGAGATGTAGCATAGCCAACTCTCTTTACTCGGCTGTTAGTGAGAGGTTAGTCTCACGGGAGGGAAATGGGTCGCCCACGGATGAAGTCGTGGGGTCGCCATATTCCCGGGGAGTTGGAAATGGCTAGCGGGAAAAGTTGTCGTATACGACCAGGTGCGGTGTGTATACGTCGTGTAGTCGGGTTTTGCCGACTGGTATAAATCGATTCGAATCGCTGTCCCTCGCAGTAATGAGTACCGCTTGTTTAGCTCGTCACATCGTAGTTAATCAACTAGAAGATGAAGATGAGAGATGAAAGAATTGTTGGTCGAAAATGATCTTTCTTGCAAACTTGATTGCAATAGTTGTAGACTGCAAAACCTTGGCTTATAATGAACTTAACATTGAGCTAAAATATTGAAAGTAAGGATCCATTATTAGTGCTGTTTTCGCAAGAGAGTCAACCCCACAGCCAGAAAGCCTTTGCATACTAGGCGTTGGCCTTAGCGTGCCTCGTTGACGGGTCAGTCTTGCTGAGTATTAGAATACTCGGGGTTTGCTCGTTATGTTTTCAGGACCCGAGTCGTACTTCCACGACTCGTACGGTAGCTTCTCGGAAGGGGAGCATTGTCCCAAGAGAGGTTCCCTCCATTGGGAAAGGATTCCGACGCCGTGAAGCGGGAGAATCATGATGTATGACGGGCTCAGTACATCACGTTGAACGTTTGATAGTCTTTTGTTGTATAAAGTACAAGTTTCCGCTGCAATACTCGTAGGTCGTTGAACTTCAATATTGTTTATGTTTCCGCTGTACGAATGTTTGTATTTCGAAAACCTGGTTGTATTATACCATGATGTATATATCCTGGCTTGTATGAAATGATGCACTCGTTGTAACTCGCTTCGTCGAGTGTCCCTCTGTACCGATTCCTTTGTGTCCCGAAGGGATGTCACGGATATACAGGACATTGTTGATTATAAGGAGTCTAACACCATCAACCAGCTTGTTCTAGTTTGCTATGCTTGCAGAGAAAGAATTGCAGGGACGGGAGAAGCAACAAAGGATCGGCGGTACAAGCGAAGCCGTCTTACACCCCACCGGTCGACGCCGTCTCTGGGGTTTTCTTCCCGGCCATCTCCACCAGCAAGCAAATGGCCTTCCGCACCCGCGAGTGGTGTTACTCGTAGCTCCACATGCACCTCCTACACGCCCTGCAAATTCGGGTAAAAATTCCGTGCGGGGTCCTGCTCAAAGTGGTTCATCGGTCGCCTCGACGGGACGCACTTCCAACATTCGGTGCCACCGCTGCCATGGACTCGGCCATGTGTAGAAGGATTGCCCAAGTCGGTGGGTATATGTAGCCACCGAAGATGGAGGATACATCAGCAGCTCCGACATCGAAGACGATGATGAAGACGAAGTCGCCGGCGACACCAGCGAGGGCCATGTACTTGGTGGAGAAGACACTTCGGGTTTCACGAACATCATTGTACAGCATGTACTTAGCACGCAAATTCAGACTTTAGAAAAGATACAACGCCACAACTTGTTCCAGATTTTCTTCGCCATCAAGAATCGACGAGCACGTGTGATCATTGATGGAGGAAGCTGCAACAACTTGGTTAGTTCAGATCTGGTTGAGAAGCTTGATTTGGCCACAAGACCACATCCTCGTCCATGCCACATTCAATGGTTAAATGACTCGGGAAAAGCTAAGGTAACACAAACTTGTAGAGTTCCTTTTTCCATTGGTGTTTATTCGGATTATACTGATTTTGCTGTCTATGCAAGCTTGTTCAATTTTATTGGGTCATTCTTGGGAATATGATAATGATGCTACACACCATGGTAGAAGTAATAAATACACTTTTATGCATAAAGGACAGAAAATTACCTTAGTACCTTTGACTCCTGCTAAAATTGTACAAGCTGATAGAGAACGAGCTGCTTCTTTGAAAAATTCTAAATCTGAAAATCAGTAAGTTGCTAATTCTATTTTCCCACCTATAAAGGATAAGTCTGCACATGCTTTGATATGCAAACAAGCCCCGTATTCCCTTGATGATATTGCTCTTTGCCTTCTGCTATCACCGACCTTTTGCAGGAGTTTGAGGATATTTTTCCAGCTGAGATTCCTCATTGATTACCACCTTTGAGAGGAATAGAACATCAAATTGATTTGACTTCGGGAGCTACCTTGCCAAACCGTGCTGCTTATAGGACCAACCCCGAGAAGACAAAGGAAATTCAGCGACAAGTCTAAGACCTTTTAGACGACGGTATATACGAGAAAGCCTTAGTCCTTGTGTTGTTCCTGTACTTTTGGTTCCTAAGAAAGATGGTTGTTGGCGCATGTGTGTTGATTGTAGAGCCATTAACAATATTACTATTCGGTATCGTCATCCTATTCCTAGGCTAGATGACATGCTTGATGAGTTTTGCGGTCCTATAATTTTCACTAAAATTGATTTGCGTAGTGGTTACCACCAAATTAGAATGAAACCTGGAGATGAATGGAAAACAACTTTTAAAACTAAATTCGGATTGTATGAGTGGTTAGTAATGCCTTTTGGGTTAACTAATGCACCTAGTACTTTCATGCGCTTAATAAATATGGTTTTGAGCGCTTTTATTGGGTGATTTGTGGAGGTTTACTTTGATAATATCTTGATTTACAGCAAGACTTTAGATGAATGTTGGTATTTCTTACGGTCACGATAAATCCGCAAGCGCACGGAGAATACCGTTGTAGCATTTCACCCGTGAGTATTCAAGGGTATCGTATTTTCCACAGTGGAAGGCGGTGGTTTACGAGATAGCAATGTTCATAATCATATGACTAATAAGGTACCAAAGCCTAAATAGGGGTAAGGATAATAATGATAGTGGGTAGTAGTGACAACACCACCAGAGCAATCCAATCTAACACTAGAACTAAGCTCTATGTCATCCTGGAACAAGGGGATAACCGAGCAGGCGGTCACCACCTACGGGCATTCCTTCTACCAGGCAATCAAGGCTATCTACTATAGAACAAGAGGACTAGGCACGGCAGGGCTGTCACCACCTACCGTTACCCTTCATCCAGGACACGTGACACAAGGGCAATTAGATCCCTATGCCAGCTCCTACGATCACGTGGCGTTGAAGCAATTAAGTCCTCACCGTCGGATCTTATCCTGTTCGAGCGGACAACCAAACACTCAAAGCAGCTTTATCAATCTAAGCACCATGCTCACATTGCTAAACCGAACTCCCGAAAGAGTACACTTAATCTTGACCGGCCGAATCAGATCAAGTGCTCGGAACATGCAAGACTCGACCCTACGGATCATCAAGTAAATGGGTGAGACATGCCTAACTCTAACCCTACGGATTGACGAGTTATGGGCCATGTCACACATGACTCTAACCCTACGGATCATCAAGTCATTGGCCAAAGCATGTCTCACCTCATCATGCATGAAACGAGTGTAAGGACATACACGAATGAATGAAGGCATGTGAAGCATGAAGCAACCTATCATGACTAGACAATAACCACATAGAAAGCACATGATCATCATACTAGTACAATCATAAGGCATGAGGAACAAAGAAGATAATTCTATTGAGGTGAACCTTGATACTTACTTAATATGAGATGCACGATGAACGAACGAAGAACGAACGAAGAACGATGAACGAACGACGAACGAACTTCTATTATAAGCAAGTATCCTCGAAGTACAAGATTGGGCTAAATCCTCACAAAGAGAGGACAACCCTCTCCTCTACTAAACTCCCCCTCTAATCCTCTACAGCCCTAGAGACTAGTCTAATGCTAGATGGATTCCTCTTGGTGTCAATGTGTTGTGATCTCTTGAATTGGATCCTTGAGAGAGGTAGGGGTGCCCCTTTATTTATAGTCTTGGAAGGTCGGCAACTTGGAGGCGGTTCCCGACGTCGGTGGCATTTAATGCAGGTGGAACCGACCTCCGTACGTCGGTAGTGAACCGCCGTAGAAAGATGGGCCGCTGGGGCCACCACCACAGCTCGGCCGAACCCAAATCCCAGTGTCGGCCGAACCGGGTCGGGCCCCACCGGGTCCGGTCTTCTTCGTGGTGGCTCTCCGTGTTGCTTCCCTCCTTGGTCCAGCTTGCTAGGGATAGATTTGGAGCCTCGTTTCTCCGGATTTTGGGCCGAGAGAGTTGTCTTTTATGTCGGGGAAAGTTAGGCAAGTGCGAAGCCCATGTTTTATGCATACTTGTCCCCGTTTTCATATGGATTGCACCCGCACTCACGAATTCACCAAGACTTGTGGAAATGGTTAGATAAAAGCCCTATGTCTACTCTTGGTGGTGGATATGATTTCAAAAGGTGCATAAAGTTGACGGTAAAAAAGGACCGTAAGGACCGTCAACAAGACCCCCACACTTAGTTCTTTGCTCGTCCTCGAGTAAAGCTAGTGAGCATAAGCGGGAGCATACTTCTCATGGTATGATGCTAGCATACAAATTATTCCAAGCCATACCCGCACCCGTGAACTTTGATGTGTCTACCATGTAATCTTGGGCGGTTGAGGAATGGAACGGTCATGATTCAAGTCATCATAACTCCTCTCGCTGAGTAACTCGGGTTTGTGATAGATTTTCAAAGTAAAAACATAGCTCATACTCCTCAAATGATCACTCTCAAATCGCTCAATGTTTATGGTTCCTCACCAAGGCATGATTTTCCTCTTTTCATCCTACTTCTACAAAAGGCTTTATGTGGAGCTTGGTAGGGAATGAAAGAGAGGCATACTTGTATCACATATTTTGCTGAACCAAAAGAGTGGATCCATGGAGAATGCAAGTCATACAACCGTGATCAAGATGTGCAAGTGTGTATGAGGGTGGTGTGGTGGTGGAAATTGTACTCCTTTTTGTGTTCATTCTCTCTTTCTCTTTTTGAATGTTCGAGGGGGACATGGCTATGATTCTTTCTTTCTTTTCCTTTCTTTCTTTTCTTTTCTTTTTTTTTTTCATCATGCTCTACTTTTGTATGAGCAGGGATTATTCTTTCTTTTGCATAGCCATGTCTCCTATGATAACTTGAGAGAGAGAGAGAGAAAGGTAACAATGCTTTTGTGGAGTACTTATTTTGGTGGATGTATGATGGTGGTATTGCTTAACTTCCAGTGTAGAAGTTTAGCATGTGAGGTGGAGTGTACGTGATCTTGATCAAGAGAGTATGACAAGTTTCTCACTAGGGTCACACAATTTTGATAAAGTTCAATGCAATGACAAGCAGCATATGTGTGTAAGTTTTGCAATGTGATCAACATATGGCTCTGGTGGGAATATAAGATCATCGAGGAGCGTAGAGTTATAGACTTTTGGCAAATTAAATACCCAAGCACTCTATGCATAAGAAGCAAGATTCATCTCATCCAACCATATCACATTCACCAACAACTTAGATAAACATGGGTTCCTATGATATTGGTGTTCACAAGCAACAAGTGTGCGAAGCGAGGAATAAAGAGTATGCAGGCCAACCAACTAGAAGCATGTATACCGAGGGAACAACAACGTTCATTTTATTCTTGAGTTAAATTTTAGTGATTGGCTCAAAAGGTTGTTTTAACTCATGAATTGAGGGGGATGGAGTTAGAGAGGTTGTGCAAACCGTCGCTTTAGGTGAAGTGGAGGCCAAGTGGACCATGGGATGTTTGATCGAAACAAAGGTTCGACCCAAATTTGTTTCCTTGTCCCGGGGCTCCACTTTCTTATGGATTGATCAGCATGGGTTGTGCATCGTGTTGGTGGGGGAGATCTTGAATGTGTACGTGATGAAGAACTCAAGAGATCTTCCCCCACACTTGTTCTTGAACCTGCTTTATTTATTCAAAACAAACAACAAAAACAAAGCGAAGACAAAGAGGACTCTACCGGGGTTAAAGACCTGGGAGCCTAGATTTATTGATTTAAACTCTAGGTGCCTTATGAGTTTGAAAGAGAAGAAGCACCTAGAGTTATTTTGTGTTTTTTTTTTTTATTTTATAAAATTATTCTATTTTGATATTTTCAAGGTGGAAGGAAAAGGATACAAGTTGCGATACAAGTTACTTTTGTGGGGGAGGGAACCTCCCCCCACACTTGTTCTTTTGCTCATGGCCCTTGATTTGGGGTTGAACCCAATGTGATTGTGGAAGGCTTTGTGCAAGTGTAGCCTTGATGTTGGTGCAGCGTTTTGGTGGGGAGATCTCGAACATGTGCGTGATGGAGGCTTGAGAGATCTCCCCCACACTTGTTCTCTCGCACCCGAGAATCCCGCCAAAAACACTATTCCCGCAAGCAATTTCCTCCAACTTGGAGAGGCATGGTTAGTTTCTGAGCACATACAAACAAGGTCCCGGGTTAGATGACCGGACCCCATTTGTACAACTCGAGGAAGAAAGGCACAAGCAAGTCCCGTGGACCAAGTTTGAGTGCGACCATGGACAAGATAATCCTCGTTGGTAAAAACAACTTGGGTCTTAGTGATATGGAAACATGAAGCAAGCTGTAGGTCCAAAGTCGAGGGGTGATATGATAGAACAACGAGGTGCACTCAAGAAGTCCTAATTGCTTGGAAAGTTCTAACCATTCATGCATTGCATAGGGGAGATTTTGATATTTGTTAACCAAGGCAAGAGGATTCGAAGCTCATTCCTCATACAAAAAATGTCTAAGATTGCTTATGAGGAACACAAGTCATGACAAGCCAACAATGCATCAAGCACAAGAAGGGATATGATCCATTGCCAAAGAGCATGCTTGTGAAGGTCAAGAGTTGTAGGCTCAAAGTCCGACAAGCAATGCTTATGAAAGCCTAGTAGAAAGCAAGGATGTGTGCATGAAGGGTGATACTCCCTAAGAAAGAACTCGGAGGGTAGTACCATTGCCTAACTACTACAAGGATGCATGGGAAATCATGTGGTAGGTAGGTGGGAGTCATACTCATCCACACGAATAAAAACCATATCACCCTTGGGCTTCCAATTATTAGCAAAGAATGTGGCATACCTTCGTTGTGCAGGGATTTCGAATTGGAGTTGCAGGCTTGTACCTTCTTTTTGCACACCAAGACAAGGTTGGTGTCGAAGAGGAGTCTCGACGTGTTGTTTTCATCATAGTCCTCCTCCATGGGATCTTCATGAGGCTCTTCATGCCAACCTTCTCACTTTAGGCATGAGCTCAATGGAGGGGGACGAGTGCGTGTCACGTCTGGGGTGACTTGTGTTTGAACTTGTCACCTTCTTCAACGTGCCGATGAGCTTGATTATTCGCCTTTTTTCCCGGCTGCACTTAAGAGCAAGAACACAAAAGCGAACTCGAGCACGGGTTATGTTAGTGAAAACCAAATGGATTTCCCGTGGGTTGCCTTTGCAAGGATGTCTTTTTATCGCAACTCAATTTATTGAACAAAAACGAGAAGAGAAGAAAAGGAAAATTTTTTTTCTTAAATTCGAGACGGAAAGCCTAAAAGGGTTTGTCTCAAAAATTATTTTTCCTTGAGAATTTTTTTTTTTTATATTTTTTTTTTCGTGAAAAGAAGAGTTGGAGGATTGCAGGACCCCGATTATGCAACTAAGAAAACCAAAGAGAGAAGAGAAAATCTTTTTCTTGAACTTGGGGCAAACAATGAAAATTCCCAGAAATGCAAGAGTAAGAATTTTGGGGGAAAGAATGCTTGAGTGGAATGAAAGTGAAGGCACCAAGCACTTTGGAAACAAATATAATGAATTGAAGTCCAATTTTGTTGACAACCCTATGATGGCTATATGAAAAATCCAGAGGGAGTTACGCCAAAATTCCTCCAAAATTTTACTCAAAACATTTTCCATAAAAAGTTGCCTCAAACTCATTTTCCAATACCCAGTAATCGCATTGTGGTTTGAAAAATCCCAAACAAAAGTTGGAAAGATTCAAACATGCAAACGATGGAAATGCATGTCGAGGGAGAATTAAATATGCAAATGAGATGCATGAATGCGATTGAGGAATCAAATATGCATGTGGAATTGGAAATCAAATATGAGATAACTACCAATTTACCTTTGGCAAGGGCATCATCGTTTTAAGTCCAATGAGCAAGACTTCTCTCCATTACATTTACCGTGGCGACTTGGTGCTTGATCCTCGGAGATGAGGATGCGGACAACTTCTCGTGTTGGGGCTGTAATTGTCTTTTCAAAGCGCTTGTACGAAGCCTTCTTCCTCTTTGCTTCCCTTCTAGGGTGATGTTGGAAGGCTTCTCTTTTGTTGAGAGCGTGGTCTCCACCCTTCACCGATAGCTACCTTCTCAACTAATTTTGTTGCTTCGCGGCGGTAAGTGAGAAGATGCCCCCTTCGACACGAGAATCAAGATAGTCACGGCATCGTTGTGTCAACCCGTGGTAAAAATCGATCAATATTGTCCAATCGTCCATTCCATGAGCAGGGTATTTTGTCAAATAATCTTGAAGTTTCTCCCATGCTTCAGAATGGATTCTTCCCGTGCTCTCCAATAATCTGGAATTTGTGCGTGAAGGGCATAGGTTTTGCCTCTTGGAGAGTATTCATCGAGGAACGCTTCAGTAGCAAGCATCCCAAGTAGTCGAAATACTTGGGTTGGCAAAGAACCATTGTCTTACTTCCCCCGCAAGAGAATAGGGGAACAGACGGAGTCGGATGACATCCCGGTTGACTCCCTCGATGGACAAGGTTTTGCATGCTTTTAGGAATTTATGAAGATGAACTTTTGCGTCCTCCTTGGCCACTCCATGGAATGGATTGGCCTCGCACCATGGTGATTTGGCCGGCTGTAGGCTTGAAGTTTCCGTTTCCAGCTGTTGACGTGTGGCCCAATTGCCACACGGTTAACATTGGCAACGTGAGTGTTCGTGGGAAAGCAATCCACCCATAGGTATTGAGCTTGATGGTGCGGATGTAGCCGGCTTGCCTCGTCGAGAGTATTCTTGAGGATGGATGACTCGCGGTTCCGATCGCCTCAAGGTTACTTGATTTTCTCGTGTATTGCCTCGATAAGTCAACGCTAGGTATACTACCCCGTTTTCACATAAAGAGAAAACAAAGCAAAGGTAGACCTATCTAGACAAGTGGTAGTTAAAAGAAATATAATTATAAACAATGCTAGTGACTCTTCAACCAATGCCTTCCTCAAGAACGGCGCCGTAAATGCTTGTTGGTATTTCTTACTGGTCACGATAAATCCGCAAGCGCACTGAGAATACCGTTGTAGCATTTCACCCGTGAGTATTCAAGGGTATCGTATTTTCCACAGGGAAGGCGGTGGTTTACGAGATAGCAATGTTCATAATCATATGACTAATAAGGTACCAAAGCCTAAATAGGGGTAAGGATAATAATGATAGTGGGTAGTAGTGACAACACCACCAGAGCAATCCAATCTAACACTAGAACTAAGCCTAGGCTAAGCGGGGTTAAGGAGAAAGCCGAGATGGGTCCTTATGTACTTCTAATATTCCTCGCTCATGCAACACATACAAGTCTAAGCTCTATGTCATCCCGGAACAAGGGGATAACCAGCAGTGGCTGTCACCACCTACGGCATTCCTTCTACCAGGCAATCAAGGCTATCTACTATAGAACAAGAGGACTAGGCACGGCAGGGCTGTCACCACCTACCGTTACCCTTCATCCAGGACACGTGACACAAGGGCAATTAGATCCCTATGCCAGCTCCTACGATCACGTGGCGTTGAAGCAATTAAGTCCTCACCGTCGATCTTATCCCGTTCGAGCAGCACAACCAAACACCCAAAGCAGCTTTATCAATCTAAGCACCATGCTCACATTGCTAAACTGAACTCCCGAAAGAGTACACTTAATCTTGACCGGCCGAATCGATCAAGTGCCGGAACATGCAAGACTCGACCCTACGGATCATCAAGTAAATGGGTGAGACATGCCTAACTCTAACCCTACGGATTGACGAGTTATGGGCCATGTCACACATGACTCTAACCCTACGGATCATCAAGTCATTGGCCAAAGCATGTCTCACCTCATCATGCATGAAACGAGTGTAAGGACATACACGAATGAATGAAGGCATGTGAAGCATGAAGCAACCTATCATGACTAGACAATAACCACATAGAAAGCACATGATCATCATACTAGTACAATCATAAGGCATGAGGAACAAAGAAGATAATTCTATTGAGGTGAACCTTGATACTTACTTAATATGAGATGCACGATGAACGAACGAAGAACGAACGAAGAACGATGAACGAACGACGAACGAACTTCTATTATAAGCAAGTATCCTCGAAGTACAAGATTGGGCTAAATCCTCACAAAGAGAGGACAACCCTCTCCTCTACTAAACTCCCCCTCTAATCCTCTACAGACCTAGAGACTAGTCTAATGCTAGATGGATTCCTCTTGGTGTCAATGTGTTGTGATCTCTTGAATTGGATCCTTGAGAGAGGTAGGGGTGCCCCTTTATTTATAGTCTTGGAAGGTCGGCAACTTGGAGGCGGTTCCCGACGTCGGTGGCATTTAATGCAGGTGGAACCGACCTCCGTACGTCGGTAGTGAACCGCCGGAGAAAGATGGGCCGCTGGGGCCACCACCACAGCTCGGCCGAACCCAAATCCCAGTGTCGGCCGAACCGGGCCGGGCCCCACCGGGTCCGGTCTTCTTCGTGGTGGCTCTCCGTGTTGCTTCCCTCCTTGGTCCAGCTTGCTAGGGATAGATTTGGAGCCTCGTTTCTCCGGATTTTGGGCCGAGAGAGTTGTCTTTTATGTCGGGGAAAGTTAGGCAAGTGCGAAGCCCATGTTTTATGCATACTTGTCCCCGTTTTCATATGGATTGCACCCGCACTCACGAATTCACCAAGACTTGTGGAAATGGTTAGATAAAAGCCCTATGTCTACTCTTGGTGGTGGATATGATTTCAAAAGGTGCATAAAGTTGACGGTAAAAAAGGACCGTAAGGACCGTCAACAATGAACATATGGATCATTTACGTGCTGTTTTTACTGCTTTAAGAAATGCACGTTTATTTGGTAACCTTGAGAAGTTCACCTTTTGCACCAATCGAGTTTCTTTTCTTGGATATGTTGTTACTCCACAGGGCATAGAGGTGGATGACAAGAAAATTGGCGCTATTGCTAGCTAGCCGCAGTCCCAAACCATCACACAGGTTCGAAGTTTTCTTGGTCTTGTAGGTTTCTATCGCCGCTTTGTCAAAGATTTCAGCACCATCGCTGCACCGTTGCATGAGTTGACAAAGAAGGGTGTTGTGTTTCAATGGGGCAAAGCACAAGAAGAGTCCTTTAGCTCTTTGAAGGACAAGCTTACACATGCACCGCTGCTGCAACTTCCAGATTTTGGTTAGACTTTTGAACTTGAGTGTGATGCTAGTGGTGTTGGCATTGGTGGTGTTTTGATTGAAAATGGCAAACCTGTTGCTTATTTTAGTGAAAAGATAACTGGTCCTTTTTTGAATTATTCTACGTATGATAAGGAATTGTATGCTCTTGTACGTTCTTTGCAAACGTGGCGCCATTATTTATGGACTAAGGAATTCGTTATTCATTCCGATCATGAATCGCTTAAGTATATTCGCTCTCAAAGTAATTTGATCCGTAGACATGATAAGTGGGTTGAGTTTATTGTGTCTTTTCCTTATATTATCAAGCATAAAAAAGGGAAGGATAATGTGATTGCTGATGCTTTGTCCGGACGATACACTATGTTGTCACACCTTGATTGACGTATTTTTGGGCTTGAATCAATTAAAGAATAATATGCTCTTGATGCTGATTTTAAAGATGTTTTGCTGCATTGTAGAGAGGGTCGTACATGGAACAAGTTTGTGATAAATGATGGATATTTGTTTAGAGCTAACCGCCTTTGCATTCCAGCTTGGTTCCGTTCGTCTTTTGTTGTTACAGGAAGCGCATGGAGGCGGATTGATGGGACATTTTGGTGCAAAGAAGATGGCGGATGTGTTGGCCACACACTTCTTTTGGCCACGCTTGAGAAGAGATGTTGAGCTCTTTGTGGCTCGCTACATTACTTGTCAAAAGGCGAAGTCTCCCTTGAATCCACATGGTTTGTATATGCCTCTTCCCTGTTCCTTCAATACCTTGGGCGGATACTTCTATGGATTTTGTTTTAGGACTGCCTAGGACTAAGAGGGGGAGGTATAGTATTTTTGTTGTGGTGGATAGATTTTCTAAGATAGCTCTCTTTATACCTTGTCATAAGAGTGATGATGCTATTCATATTGCTGCCCTCTTTTTCAAAGAGATTGTTCGCTTGCATGGTATGCCTTCTACTATTATTTCAGATCGTGACGCCAAATTCTTGAGTCATTTTTGGCACACCCTATGGAATAAGTTGGGAACGAAGTTGTTGTTCTCTACAACATGTCACCCACAAACCGATGGCCAAACCGAGATAGTGAACCGCATATTGGGCACCATGTTGAGAGCTATTTTAAAGATAAATCTGAAGATGTGGGAGGAATGTTTGCCTCATGTAGAGTTTACATATAATCGTGCAACACATTCTACCACCAAGGTAAGTCGTTTTGAGGTAGTGTATGGTTTTAATCCCCGTGCTCCTATTGATATTTTGCCGTTGCCTACTAGTGAGAGAGTTCACTTTGATGCTAAGGAACGTGCTGAGTTTATTTTAAAAATGCATGAAACAACTAAGCACAACATTGAAAAGATGACTCGAAAAGTATAGTATTGCTCGTAGTAAGGGTAAAAGGGAAGTTAAAGTAGAACCGGGTGGTTTAGTTTGGTTGCACTTGAGAAAGGATCGGTTTTCTGAGTTGAGAAAGTCTAAGTTAATGCCTAGAGCTGCTGGTCCTTTCAAGATAATCGAGAAGATTAATGATAGTGCATATAAACTTGAGTTGCCTCCCGAGTTCGAGGTTAGTTCCACTTTTAACATTGCAGATTTGAAGCCTTATTTGGGTGAGGAGCATGAGCTTGAGTCGAGGACGAGTCCGATTCAAGAGGGGGAGGATGATGACGACATCACTAATTTGGATCCAAATGACACTCCTCCGCTGAACATTCAAGGACCAATCACAAGAGCTCGTGCCCGACAATTGAATTTACGGGTGAGCTCGTTCCTAAGTCTTTCCCTTCATAATTTTGAGAATAGTTTGCTGCCTAATGATTTTATTATGATTAGGAATCAAGGAGAGGACAATAATATGAATGGAAGAAGGCTTGGAGGCGTGGTGGTCCAGCAAGAGGGTGCAATGCATTGTGGAGGCCCAAATCAAGTCGACTTCGAGTCTGTTTCGGAGTCCAGGAAGAGTCTGATTTAAAATAGACGCATAGATCGCATACGATGTCGGATTTGGACGTTCTAAATATGGATGCAAAGATAATTTCATAACCTTTCTAGTGGATCTGGTCTCATGTCAAAATTCGTCCGGAGTCGCCGGGAATCATCAAAAGAGTGTGTCATTCGGAATCTATTTTGGTGCTGCGTCACCGTTTTTGGCCTTTGGCTCGTGTATCTCGTTTGAGCCCATTAGGGAGCGTCCAGGGGGTTCTTGCACGTCCCCACGGCCTTATTAGCAGCAGCCACAACCCATATTAGGGTTATGTTTTGCTTAGATTATTCTGTCAAGAACAGTTTCACCGTTTTGTCGGTTTGTGAGACCTCAACTCGTGAGTTTAATCATATATTTGCAATTTGGTTGCTTCTATCTTGTTCTTGTATGTGTTCTTCGATTCACGGGCAAGGATTAACCTTCTTGGCGAGGTCAATCATGCTTGCACGGTTGATAACCGGAGGAGACGTGGTGCCGCGATTGCGGGGTTCGAACGTGTTGTTCGAAGTCGGATTGACGTGTGTCACATCTTCGCCAAATCAAGAGTTATCTCGAACCTTTTGGAAGATCGGGACCCTAGTCCACATCAGCGGGGTGGGCGCTCAGCCGATCCGGAGCTTCACTCTATCGACCGGCCATGACCTGCTCCAAGCTCTCCTCATGACATTCGCAGACATCTTCGGGGAACCGCGGGGACTTCCACCTTCACGCCACCATGACCACAGGATCCACCTTCTTCCGGGTACAACACTAGTGGCGGTGCGACCGTATCGATATCCTCGCCTCCCGAAGGATGAGATTGAGCATCAATGTGATGCCTTGTTGTAGCAGGGCATTATCCGGGAGTGTTCATCGGCTTTCTCCTTGCTCGTGTTCTTGGTCCGTAAGGCGGATGGACCATGGAGATTTTGCATTGACTACCATGAGCTAAATATGAAGACCGTCAAGGAGAAATATCCAGCTCCGGGGTCGATGAGCCGTTGGATGAATTCCGGTGGTCGATGAGCCATTGGATGAGCTCCGTGGCCCATGTTATTTCACCAAGCTTGACCTCCCGTGACATCCCCTCCGGGACACCCAGGAATCGGTATAGAGGGACACTCGACGAAGCGAGTTACAACAGAAACATCATCTCATACAAGCCGAATATATACATCATGGTATAATACAACCAGGTTTTCGAAATACAAACATTCATGCAACTGGAAATATAACATTATTGAAGTTTAACATGCTACGAGTATTCAGCGGAAGCTTGTACTTTTATACAACAAAAGACTTCTAAACGATTAACGTGATGTACCGAGCCCGTCGTACACCACGGTCCTTCCCCTTCATGGCGTGGGGATACATTCCCATTGGAGAGAACCTCCCTCCGGACATCGTGCTCCTCTTCCGGGAAACTACCATACAAGTCGTGGTAGTATGACTCGTTTCTCGAAAGATAACGAACAAACCCCGAGTATGCTAATACTCGGCAAGATCGACCCGTCAACATAGCACGCTAAGGCCGACGCCTAGTATGCAAAGGCCTTCGGTCGTGGGGTTTACTCCTTTGCGAAAATAACAATAAAGGGTGGTTCCTTACTTTCAATATTTTAGCTCACATTAAGTTCATTAACCATGGCATTAGCAGTCTATCACTATTGCAATCAAGTTTGCAAGACAAGATAGAATAGATCATTATTCCTTTCATCTCTCATCTTCATCTTCCATCTTGTTTACTACGATGTGACGAGCTAAACAAGCGGTACTCATTATCGCGAGGGACAGCGATTCGAATCGATTTTATACCAGCTCGGCAAAACCCGACTACACGACGTATACGCACCACACCGGTCGTATACGACAACCTTTCCCGCTAGCACTCGACAGAAGACTAGCCATTTCCAACTCCCCGGGAGTATGGCGACTCTACGACTTCCCTCGTGGCCGACCCATCTCCCTCCCGTGAGACTATCCTCTCACTAACAGCTGGTAAAAGAGAGCCGGCTACGCTACATCTCCGGGGCGATAGAGTACATCAGCTTGCCGGGGCCATGATACCAGCATGTAGTACGGTACGTTCAAACTTGTTCAACTAAGCCGACAATGGTACGAGTCCTTGACCGACTCAGACAGGGCTACCACCTTGTAAGACCTCATCTCCGTCTTGCCCTTTCTCCTACGGGGCCCGTCCGGCCTCAACTTCATTAACACTCTCTTCATCTTAGTGTCAACACAAAAACCCTTAAAGCCTCCATGCTTTATGATTCCCTAAAACATCTACCGTTGCGACTATGAATTAAGCTTAGCCTCTATTGAGCTACCTGTACCAAGTATAAAATAAACAAACGGAAACCTACCATAATGCATCTAGGTATCAAACATTCCCTAGCACCTAATGCACAACATAACCGAACTATGTGATAAAATAAAATATTTAAAAACATAGGTAGGATGCACCGGGCTTGCCTTGATACGAGTCGGGGTTAGCTTCCTCGACGTGCGGGTCGACTTCGAGATTCCTTTCGCCTACCTCGACCTCGGGTGGAACCTCGATAACCTCGTAACCTAGGTCGACCAACAATGCGTTGCGAATCACAACCATGTATGCATGAATGAACATGATAGGATTATGCAAAGTTTTTATTAATTATGTTCAATAATTAATAATTAATAATTTAATAATTTATACTTCATCATATTGGTTAATTAACAATTCATAATTAAGCATGTTCCTTAAACAAGTAATTAGCAATTGCTTATGCTCATTAATTAATGCTTAATCAAGGTTATTAATTACTAATTAATCATGTTCCTTAATTAATAATTAATTCAGTTCATTAATACTAATTACTTAGGTTTAGTAATTAATAATTAATTCTGTTTATTAAACAATAATAAATCATTATTTAAGTGACATGTGATAATAGGATAATTAAATTGGAACCACATGAAATAATAAAGTTTAAGTTTAATTTTGGAAAATAATTTTCATAATTAATTTCGTCTGCAAGTATCTCCTTCATTTAATTAAATTATTCTTCTTCATTAAACATTTAATTAACATAAAATAATAGCTTTTCTTTACATAAAGAAAGTGATTAAATACTATCTATAAAATAAAAATTACTCAAAATAAATATTTTTATTTCATAAACAAATAGCTCTTATTTTTCTCGAGTCTAACAAATTTGGTTTTGCATTTTTCCGATTTTTAATGAATTTTCTACAAATTTTTGAAAATTGAAATGGGTTCTCGTGCCACACACCGGGCCACGTAGTGGCCACACCAAATCCCGCCTCGTGGCCACACGCGATCCAGCGCGTGGCTCGCAGTGTGGCGCCACAACGGCGCAGCAGAGACGGCGGCGCGGCCACCGGAGTTGGCCGGCGCTAGCCCAAAGCTCGCCGCGGACCCACCTAACTACGCTACACCACATGGCGAACTCGACAGAGAGGATAAACTCGCATGAGCTCGACCCTATCGATGCCGGCGGCGAAGACCGGACGCGGTGACTCTCCGACGTGGTGCGGGGCTCGCTCGAGCGCTAGGAAATTAGGGAAAAATGAACGGTGAGCTTGCACGGAGCATAAGCAAGCTCGACATGGAGGTCTAGGAGCTTGAGCACGGCCGGAGGGGTGGCTCACCGCGAGCGGAGTGGACGACGGCGGTCGGTGCTTCGGAAGAATGGCGATTGCACGATGCTCGCAAAATAATTTCGATGAGGAGTTGCTCACAAGGAAGAGTAGCTAGTTGCGCATCAACCGGAGAAGAAATGAGCGAAAACGGCTCACCACAGCTCGTCAATTTGGAGATGCGGTGATGACACCCCAACGGTGAGCTTCTTGAGAAAATGATGAAATGCTCGGGTTCCGGGGGTTGGAGGGCGAGCGGCTCGCAAGGAATAGCCGTGGGCTCCGCCGAAGCCGGTGGTGGTGTGGTCCGGGACGGACGAACACCGGAGTGGCCCGGCGACGGTGCTCCGGAGAGGCGGCAATGGCGGCCGAGAGAAAATGAGAGAGGGAGAGATAAGGGCGAGCCGGGGAGTCTTATCACGGCCGGAGAGGCGGTGAAGCCGCCAGGCAGCTGCGTGGCTGCCAAGCAGCTGCGTGGCGAGGCTGCGTGGCGGCTCGGCCGGAGGCGACATGGAGGAGGCGGTGGTGAGACGCGGGAGAGAGAGGAGAGGAAGAAGAGAGGTCGGCTCGTAGGCCAGGCCTGGTCATTTTGCAAAAACGCCCTTGGTCTTTCGCGTAATTAAAAAGTAACCTTACCGAGCTCTAAAAATTCTACAAAAATTCAGGGTTGTAATTGAAAGTATTTTTGGCATTTTTCCTATTAAGTCCAGGTTAAGATTCCAAATCATGTTCTGATTAAAAATTCATAGTTAAATTAACAAAAGAAGCTTTGTTTATTTCTTGTAAATATTTTTACAAGGCAAAATAATTTCAAGGGATTTTTATAAATGTTTATTTATGATGCTTAAGCAGTAGAAAATGTTAAACATATATTTTCCCTTATTTAAATTCTTTTTAACATTTCCTTTAATCTTTTAGCTAGTTTGATATTTTATGTGCATTTTCTTAACACAAAAATTTAATAACTTCATATATGCAATATGATGAAATGCTCATGATGACATGAATTGCATTTATTTCTGGGAGTTGTTACAGCCCTCCCCTTACAGGAATCTCATCCCGAGATTCACGATCGAAGCGACTAGACGATAGTGTTAAAGAACTCGGGGTAGTTTGATCGGAGAAACTCCTCTTGCTCCCAAGTAGCTTCAGCTTCCGAGTGATTACTCCATTGAATCTTGTAGAACTTGATGGTCCGATGTCGAGTCACTCGATCCTTGGTGTCGAGAATCTTGACCGGACGTTCGTCATATGTCAAGTCCGTCTGTAGTTGTTCCACCTCTACTGTCGGTACATTCACCGGTGGTTTCAAACACTTTTTCAGTTGAGACACGTGGACTATATTATGTATACCCGACGAGTGTTCGGCAACTCCAACCGATATGCCACGGCTCCACATCTTTGTAGGATTGGAAACGGTCCAATGTATCGTGGTGCTAACTTGCCCTTGATTCCGAACCTTTGAACACCTTTAGTAGGAGATACTCGAAGGTAAACTTGATCTCCAACCTGGAATACTAACTCTCGACGTCTTTTATCGGTATAGCTAATCTGTCAAGACTTAGCCCTTTTAAGATTCTCGCTGAATGAGGCGTACTTGTTCCTCTTGCATCTTTTACCGGGTCCCGTCCGAAGATTACTCTTTCTCCACTTTCGGACCAATTCAAAGGTGTACGGCAGCTGCGTCCATACAAGGCTTGGAATGGTGACATTCCGGCACTCTCTTGGTAACTCGTTATTGTACGAGAATTCTGCCAACGGTAAACATTTCTCCCAATCTTTACCATAGGTCAAGACACATGCTCGAAGCATATCCTCGAGATATTGATTGATCCTTTCTGTTTGTCCATCCGTTTGAGGATGATACGCCGAGCTTCGTATTAGTTTTGTTCCCAGTGATTCATGCAATTGCTCCCAAAATCTGGAGACAAACTGCGTTCCTCTATCCGATATAATGGTCTTCGGCACTCCATGCAAATAGAGAATGCAAGCGATGTACAGCTCCGCATACTTCTCAGCAGTGTATCGAGTATGTACTGGTATGAAGTGAGCTGACTTCCTTAACCTGTCCACAATAACCCGGATAGAGTCGTGCTTTCGTGGGCTTAGTGGTAACCCAACGATGAAATCCATGCCGACGTCATCCCACTTCCATTCGGAATACTCAAAGTTTGTAAGGGTCCCGCCTGCTTCAAGTGCTCGGCTTTGACTCGCCGGCAGACATCACACTCATTGACATACTTAGCTATTTCTCGCTTCATGCGTGTCCACCAAAATCTTTGCTTTAGATCTTGATACATCTTGTTCATTAGCAGCTGAGTTCATTAGGGAGGTGTATCATCCCGATTGGCTTGCCAATCCAGATCCTTGTACCAAAAAAGAATACTAAAGAATTAGCAATGTGTGTCGATTATACTGATCTCAACAAAGCTTGCCCCAAAGATTCTTTCGCGCTGCCTCGGATTGACCAAGTCGTTGATTCGACCAGCTGGTTGCGAGCGTCTTTCTTTCCTTGATGCCTATTCACGGTATCATCAAATACCACCGAGAGTTGAAGATCAAATAAAGACCGTGTTTATCACCCCTTCGGAGGATACTTGCTATACAACTATGCCTTTTGGATTAAGAAATGCCGGAGCTACGTATCGGCGCGGTATACAACGTTGCTTGGATTCGCAATTGGGAAGGAACGCAGAAGCTTATGTTGATGATATAGTGGTAAAATCTCGTAAAACCGAGGATCTTCTCTCCGATCTGGTAGAGACCTTCGATAATCTGCGGAATTTCTCCATGAAGCTCAACCCCGGAAAGTGTGTGTTTGGAGTTGCGTTCGGGAAATTACTCGGGTTACCTAGTGTCATGGCGAGGCATTAAAGCTAACCTAGAAAAAATCCAGACGATCATCAACATGAAACCCCCGAGTTGCTTGAAGGATGTTCGAAGTTGACGGGTAGTATGGCTGCTCTCAGCCGTTTCGTTCGAAGACCGGGAATTCGTGGACTTCCGTTCTTCAAGTTGCTTAAGAAGCAAGATAAGTTTGAGTGGACAGACAAGGCACATGCCGCACTTGATCAGCTCAAGGAATATCTTAGCAACCCTCCGGTATTGGTACCTCCGGAACCGGACGAGACTATTCGATTGTATATTTCCGCAACAACCCATGTGGTGAGCACGGTTCGCGATCGATCGGAGGGAAGAGGGACATCTGCAATTGGTGCAACATCCGGTATATTTTGTAAGTGAAGTTCTTACTAAATCGCGGGTGCGATATCTCCAGTTACAGAAGTTAATATATGCTGTAGTGATAACTTCTCGAAAGCTGAAACATTATTTCCAAGCGCACGCCATTGAAGTTAAGACTGGGTTTGCCATTAGAGATATTGTGCGAAACCGAGAGGCGATGGGCCAGGTTGCTAAGTGGGCTATAGAACTTGGCCAATATGAGATTACGTTTTCTTCGCGGACAGCTATCAAGGGACAGGCTTTAGCTGATTTCATAACACAGTGGTTGGAGACGCAAATTCCGCGAGGGATCCAGACGTTGGAGTATTGGGAGATGTTCTTCGATGGGTCCATGTAGCTTTCGAGCGCGGGGGCTGGGGTCGTGCTTCTCACCCTACAGAAAGAACCACTCGGATATGTCTTACAAATGCATTTCAAAGCCTCAAACAATATCGCGGAATATGAAGCTTTGCTTCATGGACTCCGAGTAGTCTGTTTCGTTAGGAGTTAGACGATTAGACATATATGGTGATTCAATGCTGGTAATAAGTCAAGTTAACAAGGTGTGGGATGCTCATGATGATCATATGATCGCTTATCGACAAGAGGTTAGGAAACTTGAAGACAAATTTGATGGTCTGCGATTTTCTCATATACTCGCACGGAAACAATTCTCGCTGCGGATGAGTTAGCCGGACTGGGGTCTTCAAGACAGGCGGTTCCACCTGGTGTCTTCCTCCAAGTATTGGATAAGCCATCCATAAAGATGGAGCGCAAGGCTACTATTACTTTGATTGTAGATGAAGCAGTCTTGAAGGATCAGACGGAGAAAGCGAGTCTCAATGGACCGGTCTGAAGAAGCGGTCTTACCGGATAAGACAGAGAGCGTAACCAACGTTGAAGGAGCGATTTTGTCGGAAGATATTCGGCCACTTGACGTTATGATTATTGATTCTGATTTGCGTACCCCATACCTTGACTATTTGTAGTCCGGTAAAACTCCGAAGATAAGGTGGAGAAGCAAAGGTTAGACGTTCAAGCATGCAGTTATTTAATTCTCGAAGGATAGTTATATAGGCGTGGAGTTAATATTCCGATGAAATGTGTATCGGTTTCGATGGCATTCAATTGCTTGATAAGTTCTCTAAATGGATTGAGGCTCGAAGTCATTACTAGTACGACTACGGCCCGAGCGATCAAGTTTCTGCAAAACATATTCGTGCATTTTGGAGTCCCGCACGATATCATTACCGATAATGGGCCTCAGCTTACTTCGAGTTCCTCAAGGATTATGCTGAAAGTTTGGGAATTAAGATACAATATGCATCGGTATCACATCCGCAAAGCAATGGACAGGTGGAACGAGCTAATGGAATGATTTTGACCGGTCTTAAACCTAGAATTTTTGACCGTTTGAAGCCGTATGCAGGAAAGTGGGTTAAGGAATTGCCCTGGGTGCTTTGGGGACTACGCACTAATGTTAGTAGGGCTACGGGGCAATCTCCTTTTTCTTTGGTGTATGGATCCGGAGCCATGCTACCTACGAAGTGAATATGGTGTCAGCTCGGGTACAATACTATGATGAAGAGAAATATGAAGATCAGCGCCAAGTTGAACCGATTGCTACGGAAGAATTGAGGGATCAAGCTTTAATTCAAGCAGCTAAATATCATCGAGGATTGCGTCGTTATCATGATCGCAATGTTCGAACACGGGAATTCCAAGTAGGAGACTTGGTTCTTCGGAAGATTCGATCCAACAAGAACAGGCATAAGTTGTCACCGGTCTGGGAGGGACCTTTTCCGGTTAAATCGGTTTCTAGACCGGGGGCTTATAGGCTTATGACCTTGGAGGAAGAAGAAATTCCAAATTCTTGGAACATTGAACAGCTTCGTCGTTTTTATACTTAAAAGTATTTTTTGTAAATTTCTTCATATTATAATAAAGTAATTTTGTCTAATGAGAATGTGTTTGATTTTTGTGTCTCAATATTTTAATTCTGAATTAAATTATCGAGCAAGGGGGCTGCTGTGTTAAGAGCGAGTCTGTGATATTATGCTATTCATGAACAATAAGACCAGTCATTTAGTCAGTAGGCTGATGTGTTGAGAGCGGTCTGTTTCTTTTCAGCTGAGACCGGTATGTTCAGGAAAGAAAATTGTGTAGCATTTTTCTTATGAATACTGATTGGTAGGCTGCTGTATTAAGAGCGATCTGTGAAATCTTAAATCTTACAACCTGGCTTTTTTCCTATGTTACATGATCTTGTTAAAGTAAGCTATAACTATGAATTGTGATCTGCGCTGATTAGAGCCAGAATTTGGTCATAGTTAGTTTTAGCTGAAATAACCATCATGTCTTGGGCAAAGAAGTTAGTAAATATAATGGTGAAACCAGTATTCATATGGAAAAGAAAAGCAACCAGTATTTAAAATAATGTAAACAGCATGATGATCAAGATGTTTGATTACAAAAGCAAGTTGGTCCTAATACAAAATCTACTAAGCAGGACCGCTGGAAATACCGGTATCACCGGTCTTAGGATTTTCAACTAATCTATCGTCCAGCGTTTCTTCGAATCAGAAGAAGATAGTGGCAAATCAACATCTAAATCTTCAAATGCATCTTCTGTTGTCTGCCTAGCGGCGGCTGCTGCATCCTGAGCATCCCGATCCAGAGCAAAGGCCGCTGGCGCTACATTAAGAGGAAAACCCGTTGGATCAAGAGGAATATCCTCTATCAATTCCGAAACAAGTACCAATGAGTGAGTTCTTCAGCTCATTGAACCGATCTACGATAGTGTTCGGGTGGGCGCCATCCCTTATAAATTTGAAATCACAATCCGAGACCGGAGTCTAAGATTGGATTATAGCGGCTATATGGCCTCCTCCTGCAGCGGCAACCATCTTGGAATGCACTTTGATCCATCCGGGGAAGGCCCGGATGGCGGACTCGAGATCTATCTCATTGGGATCAATAGTTTAACCGCCATTGAGATATTCCAGCGTGCGTATCTGTACCTGCAGCAAGTTCTAAAGAATGCAAAAATATAAGAAAGGATTATCACTGCAGACCGGTGTTTTAAAGGAATTTCATAAGAAGGAATAAGAAAGAAGTAACTTACGATCGTGCCTGATTTCTACAGCTCCGAATCTGCCTTTGATATTAACATTCGATTCTCTCAGCTTGGTCTCAACTTTTATCGGACGTTGTATCTCGCGTTCTTTTGCTTTGAGAGCAAGCTGGGCAGATTCGTTGGCAGTCCTCGGAGCGCTCTCTTTGTCCGCTCTGTGCCGTTTTTGTTGCTTCTAAGGCTTCGCTAATTCGGCCTTCAGAGCGAGCATTATCATATTCTAGCATCTTGTTGGAGCGAAGTGCTTGCGCCGAGATGTTATCCTTGGCGGTAAGCTCGCCTTTCGGTTCTCCAATTCGAGTTGCTCGTTGTTCTTCAACTCGAGAGCCTTGCTCAAGCGCTTGTTCCTGAGCAGTTGCCTTCTCGGAAAGGATTTCCTCTGCCTTTTTATGAGCAGCGACAAGATTTTCAAGAGTTGAGATAAGGAGTAAGACCGGTCGAGAAGAGAGGCAAGAAGAAAAATGTGGAATGTACAGATAAAATTAAGAGTATTACTCTAGATTTCTTTACGGAGCTTGATGATCTCTTGTCGGCGTTCCTCCATCAGCCGATGGGTGTTCAACAGATTGGCTTTCCTTTTCAGCAGATCGGTTTCCTTGGATTTCAGATCGGCGGTATGAGATTCAAGTTCAACCAATCGCTCTTGATTGGTGCATAGCTCCTCCTCCGGATGAGCGATTATAGCATTTTTAGCTTCGGAGTTTTTCGGAAGAACCTAAAAGAAGGAAGAAGTAAGAGATTCAATTATTAAAAAACAAATTGCTTGAAGAAACCATTGAAGCGAAGGATATACCCGGCCGGACTCGGAGAAGTTCTTCAGGGCCTCTTCCTCTTGGAGGGCGTCCCATTGAGCTATTGCGGTGAACGTTCTAGCTCCACTGGAGCTGTCCACTTCCACATCTCCGATTACCATTTTGGCCGGTCCGGGTTCTCCCGAAGATTTTCGTGTCGTCCTAGGCCGACGAGGAATTTCTTCCACCCGGATCGGTCCCGGTGAGAGCTCTCGAGGAATTTGGAATAGAGTTGCCCGGGGAGGGAGGTTGCTAGCAGATGAGTTTCCAATATTGACAGACTTGATCTTCAATGATTTGAGACGAAGCTCATGTCTCTGGAGGCGGCAGGGATTTCCTTTGTGATTGCCGCACTTGGAGCTTCGAAGGCTTGGTACTAGCTGGGGGTGCAGTAGAGGAGGTAGTGGAAGCACTACCGGTGGGAGCTGGAGAAGCAGCTTTGTTTCTCAAAAAGCTAGCAATGCTAGCTTGGAAATTAGAAGGGATTCTGCGAAAAGAAGCAAGTACTATAAGACTGGGATAAAAACAATTCAGAAAGGAATAGTGATATAGAAGACTTACGAGGTAGCTTTCTTGAAGCCGGTGGACGTCTTGATCTTCTTGGAGGGACCTTGAGTATCCTCAATGGTACCCTCTACGAGTCCTTTGGCCGCTGGATGGACTTGCGGCGATGGAACTGGTTCTCTCGCGTCGCTTGGACCGGTCCGGCCGCCATACCGGGATCTCTTGGGAACATTGGATAGGGAATCGTTAAAGAGGGAGCTCCTTGAGATTTTCCCGAAGCAGCTTCAAAAGCGGCCGGAGCGGCTTGGCGATCCCTTTCGACGGCTTCTCGCTTCTTTCCGCCGCTCTTCGCGTATCGCTCGATGCAGCAGAAGATGAAGCGTGTCTGCCGATGGTCAAGGAAGTAGTACGTTTCTTTGTACTAGGAGCTTGAACCACCTTTCCGGATTTGGATATCTTCGGAGCTATGCTCGGGTGGCAGAGGGAAAGACCGGCTCGAAGTGCCTTGAGTAAGACCGACCTCATCGGCGAGGGGAGTGGTATTGCTCGTATAGTCCTCCCCTCAAGTATCATTGGGAGGTAGAGGAGGATGGCTCTTGAAGTTGTCCATTTTCTGCATTGGATAATTGAATTTGCGTAAGAGGATGAAGGTTAAAAATAACAAGTGTCGCGTCTTAAACTCGGCACTAGTACTACCCGGTCCCTCACGAGCGTGGAATTCGATGGTGCAACACACAGAACACACAGGAACACGCGATTTTAGACAGGTTCGGGCCCCTCGGATCGAGAGTAATACCCTACGTCATGTATGTTATGTATTGCCTTTAGCGATTTGCTAATTGTAAGATCTCGAGAGAGTTTTTGGGGGTCCCTGCTCCGCCTTATATTTCCGGGAGAGTCGAGTTACATGTAGAGTCCTAATCGATTACACGGATTACATATATGGAAACTCTATCTCTAGCTTTCTTTACTAATTCGGAGTCCTAACGGACTACGAATTATTCCTTAACTTGCTTCTCAAGTCATCATATATCGGTATTGGTATCCGCCTGATGTCCATACCGGTATATAGAATCTTCTGTCATCCCGCACCGGTCAGGAACCAGTCTATTTGCTATCTCCATCACCTCAATCTTCATTGATTTGTTACCATGTCTCTGCGCATACATTCCTTTATCATTTGTATACCCATAAGGCAAGTATACGACAAGTAGCTCCCGAGTAATTTTTGATTTGACCTTGAATAAGACCGACCAGTCTTCCGCATGTTGGTCTTGATTCCATGGTAAAATTAAAAAGCACTCTAATCTGCTGCAATAAATCCTCTCGTCTTCGAAGCGCTTTTTACAAAGCCAAAAAATTATTATGTTTATCCTTCATATCACCTAATTAGGTAATTCTTCTCCCGGTGCACCGACTAGGTGCACCCAATTGGGTATAGCCCCCGACTCTTGGATCATATGAACTTCTTTCAAATAATGCAAGAGTCCACTAGTTGATTCTTCATTATTTTCCTTTGATGCGCAATCATTACATACCATTGCTTTTATCTTTCCATAAATTTCCATCTCCCGCAGTCGTTATAGACCGCTCTTAAATACGGTGCACCGGTCAGTGCACCTAATTAGGTATAGCCCCCGACTCTTGTATCATTTGAGGGTCGCAAATAATGCAAGTGTCTTTTTGTAGAGACTATACTTTACTATCTCCCATGAAACCATATTCTTCTTAGCAATTTCTGCCAAGAACGCATTTTTCGAACCGGTTTAACCAGTCATGTCACATTTAACTAAAGATTCTGGTTGATCGGACCAGCTTTATTCCCCATATTCTCACATCGACTCGAGTCTCCAAGGCCTATGATCAGCCGGATGATTAACACCCATAGCCTAAGGCATCCATTATCCTTGAGTTAAACAAAGTCTAACTCTTTCATACCGCTAAATTATAAAACTTAGCATTACTTTAATTTTAATCTGAAATTATCATATTTTAGACCGCTTATTTATTAACAAAAAGCACGATGGCTTATCCTTATGGTCGTTAGGCCATAATAAACATAATTATCAGATCTTTAATATCCTTATGGCCGTTAGGTCATAATTAACTCAAATAACAGATCATTAACTTCCTTATGGCCGTTAGGTCATAATTGCATAGTTACGACAATAAGAAATCCATCGGGCCTATCAAAATAGCCCAATAACTTTTCAGCCCCCGGGCCCATCCCGGTGTCTATAAAAAGAGACGAAAGGTCGACCTAGGTCAACCCTCGCTCCCTAAAGCTCATACGCGCCCGCCATTCGCCTTTGTTCTTTTGCTCTCTTCTTCCTCATTAACCAATCTCAAGGTTTCCTTTTCCATCTCTCAAGATGGGCAAGAAGAAATCCACCAACATCCCCGCATCTTCTTCCTCTCGTTCCTCGCAATCAGCTTCCTTTTGGTATCCAGGACCTTGGTAGCAGCAAGGTCACCGAAACCTCCCTCAATGAGGCAGTTCGTGACGGATATCTTCCTCCCCAACCCATTCCGAATTGGAGCGTCCCTTCCCCTAACCAAATCCCATGGGGAATAGATGATTCTCAACAGTTAGTTTTTAAGGCTTTTTTCCTTCGCGGCCTCGATCTCCCTTGTTGTTCCTTTTTCGGAGGACTTCTTTTTTTTACGGATGGGAATTAGTGAACCTCAATCCTAACTCCATCCTCCGGGTTGCTTTTTTCATCCATCTCGTGTGAAGCTTTTCTTGGAGTTCTCCCACACTTCAAGCTATTCCAGTACTAATTCCGGATTCGCCCACTCCCTTCATCGAACCGCCAAGCTGCAGTTGGCGAGTAGGAATCCAATGCTGGAACGTAGATGAATATTTTTCTCTCGTCCTTGAACAAGAGCATAGCCCATTGGAAAAACGGATGGTTTTTCTGCGACAATCCCCAGCCAAGCACTTCCTGCTTTCAGCGCTAAGGTAGCCAAGAATTTCCCTACCGCAGAAACTAGGGAAAAACTCAAAGAAGACAACGAAATTCTTGCGCTCCTTGCTTGCATTAAATACTTGAAGAACGTTAGAGGCGTTACTGCCGAGACAGTTCTCGGAGCTTCATAGTGCGGGGAGTTCAACCCCTCAAAAGGCAAGAGCATCCAGCTTGGTGCTTTGACGAAGACACCGCTATGCCTTTGGATGGAACCCCGCTTCCGACAAAGAGCGATTAGAAGCTCGCATCGGGCAAATGCTCCAGCCAAAACCAGATTTATCCGGATGCACAAGAGTGGGTCCGCTTTCAGTTCATGCAATCCTCGTGACCTCGTAAGTATCTCTTTCTGTTTCTTCAAATCTTTGTTGCTTGTTACCATCATTTTCTTACGAAATCTCAATCTTCACAACTGTAGAAAATGGACAACTACAGGAGTAATCCTCCTCTTCCTCCCAATGATACTTGGGGAGAAGATTATGCTAATAATGCCGTTCCCTTCGGCTGTTCAAGCCGGTCCGACTCAGAGGCCTTCGGACCGGTCCTTCCCTCTACCTCCCAAGTATTGCTCCAAAGATCACCAAATACGGGGCCGTGGTTCAAGCTCCTAGTACAAGAAAACGTACTACTTCCTTGACCATTGGCAGACCTGCTACTTCTTCCGCCGCTCCCGGCGATACTCGCTCGGAGGCACAAAAGCTTGAAGAGCAACGACGCGAAGAAGAAGTCGTCGAAAGGGATCGCTAGGCAGCTCCGGCCATTCTTGAAGCTTCCTTGGGAAAGACTCAAGGTACCTCCTCCTCGGTCGATCCCTTATCTAAAGTCCCCAAGAGGTCCCGATATGGCTACCGGACCGGTTCCAGTGATGCTTGGGAAACAGCTTCCAATTCCGCAAGTCAATCCAGCGGAAAAAGGACTCGCAGAGAGAAGTGGTGGGGACACCCAAGGTCCATCCAAGAAGATCAAGACCTCCACCGGCTTCAAGAAAGCTTCCTCGTAAGTCTTTTATATTTGCTAATCTTTTTTCTGAATTGTTACATTTGCCAAAACTCCTTGTCCCAATCTTACCACATCCGCTTTTTGCTTGCAGGATCCCTTCTAACTTCCAATCTAGCATAGCTAGTTTTTTGAGAAGTAAAGTTTCTGCCATCGCCCCAACCAGTGGTGTATCTCGCTTCAACTCCTAGCGCATCTCGGACCGGTCCCGCTCCTCGCTTCTACCTCTCCGACCGGTATGGCCCCGCCTTCCGCTCCCACTCGCTTCAATCACGGAAACTCAAAGTGCGGCACCCACAAAGGAACTCCCCGCCGCCTCGCATGAAGAACCCGAAGAGCAGATTTCCCTTGTTGAAAGCCCATCTCGTTGGTAATCCTCCTCCCCGAACCACCTTATTCCAAATTCCTCCAGAACTATCACTAGGACCGGTATGGACGGAAGAAATTCCTCGCCGGCCTAGGACAACACGCAAATCTCCCGGAGAACCAAAGCTAGCTAAAATGGTAGTTGGGGACGTGGAGGTAGACAGCTCGAGTGGAGCCGTAACTTTCACCGCCACGGCTCAATGGGATGCCCTCCAAGAAGAAGAGGCCCTAAGGAATTTCTCGTAATCCGGCCAGGTATATTCTCTCGCTTCAAATATCTTTCTGGACAATCACTTTTTAATTATTAACTCTCTCAATCTTCTCTCTAGGTTCTCTTCAAAAGCTCGAAGCCAAGACCGCTATCATCGCTCGCTTACGGGAGGAGCTCTGCACCAATCAAGAGCGACCGGTCGAACCGGAGTCACGGACCGCCGGCTCGAAGGCCAAGGAAGATGATCTTCGGAAAAGAGAGGCCAATTTGCAAAACATCAATCGAATGATGGAAGAGCGCCGGCAAGAGAACATAAGGCTCCGTCAAATTAACCGCAGTAATATTCTCGATTTTTCCTATATATTCCATATTTTTCCCAACCGCCTCCCTTCCCGACCGGTCCCACTCTTGACTTCGGCGCTCGAGAACCTTGTTGCTGCTCACAAAAAAGCTGAAGAAGTCCTTACCGAAAAGGCAGCAGCTCAAGAGCAGGCACTTGAAGAAGGTTCTCGTGTCGAAGAGCAACAAGCGGCGCGGATTGGAGAACTCGAAGGCGAGCTTATCGCTAAAGATAGCATCTTAGCCCAAACGCTTCGCTCCAACAAGATGCTCGGACACCGAGAACGCTCGCTTGAAGGCTGAATTAATCGAAGCCTTAGAAGCAGCAAGATCTGCGCAAGCGGATAAGGAAAGCGCCCCGAGGACTGCCCAAGAATCCTCTCAAGCAAAAGATCACGAAATTCAGCGTTTGCTGAAAATTGAAGCCAAGCCGAGAGAATCAAACACGAACATCAAGGGCAGGCTCAAAGCTGCTGAGATCGGACACGAGCGTAAGTCCCGTCTTTTTTGTTCGTTCTTATGTCATCTTTCCGAAAATACCGGTCTTCAGCAATATGTTTCTCTTAAATTTGTGCTTGTTTTTTCAGAACTTACTGCAGTGCACAATGCGTACTCGGAGTATCTCAATGGTGGTCAAGCTATTGACACTATCGAAGAATGTGATTTCAATTTTATCAAGGATGGCGCCCACCCCGACACTATCGAAGACCGGTTCAACGAGCTGAAGAATTCACTCATTGGCACCGTTTCGTAGTTGATAGAAGATGTTCCTCTTGATCCAACAGAGCGTCCCCTCGAACATAGCACCAGCAGCTTTTGCTTTGGATCAAGATGCTCAGGATGCAGCAGCTTGCCGCTAGGCAAACAATTGAAGACAGATTTGAAGATCTCGACAGGGATTTGCTAGTATTCTCTTCTCGATTCTGAAGAAACATTGGATGATAGGCTCGAAGAAAATCCTAAAGCCGGTGATACCGGTACTTCCAACGGTCCTGCTGTTTAGATCTTGTATTAGGGCCATCTTATTTTTGTAATCAAACATCTTTGAGCATCGTACTATAGTGATTTCTTTTCTATATGAATACTGATTTTACTATCATACTTATTAACTTTTCTGCCCAAGATTTGATGGTTATTTCAGCTGAAACTAACTATGATTAAATTCTAGCTCTAATCAAGCACAGGTTCATAGTTATAGCTTACTTTAACAAGATCACATAATCCTGAGAAAAAAGTTAAAATTTCACAAACTGCTCTCATTGCAGCTTTACCTTCAATATTCATAAGAAAAATGCTATATTATTTCCCTTCCCGAACATACCAGTCTTACGCTGAAAAGAAACAGATCGCTCTCAATACAGCAGTCTACCGACTATATAACTGGTCTTATTGTTCAGGAATAGCACAATATCACGGATCGCTCTTAACACAGCAACCCCCTGGCTCGATAATTTAATTCAAAATTAAAATATTGAGACACGAAAAGCAAACACATTATCATTAGACAGAATCACTTTATCATAATATGAAAAGGAAAAATTACAAGAAGTATTTTTAAGTATAAAAACGACGAAGTTGTTCAATGTTCCAAGAATTTGGAATTTCTTCTTCTTCTAAGGTCATAAGCCTATAAGCCCCTGGTCCGGAGACCGATTTAACCGTAAAAGGTCCTTCCCAGATCGGTGACAACTTATGCCTGTTCTTGTTGGACTGAATTTTCCGAAGAACGAAGTCTCCTACTTGGAATTCCCGCGTTCGAACATTGCGATCATGATAACGACGCAATCCTTGATGATACTTTGCAGCTTGGATCAAAGCCCGATCCCTTAATTCTTCCGCAGCAATCAATTCAACTTGGCGCTGATCTTCATATTTCTCTTCATCATAGTATTGTACCCGAGCCGACACCATATTCACTTCCGTAGGTAACACGGCTTCGGATCCATACACCAAAGAGAAAGGAGACTGCCCCGTAGCCCTACTAACATTAGTGCGCAATCCCCAAAGCACCCAAGGCAATTCCTTAACCCATTTTCCTGCATACGGCTTCAAACGGTCAAAAATTCTAGGTTTAAGACCGGTCAAAATCATTCCATTAGCTCGTTCCACCTGCCCATTGCTTTGCGGATGTGACACCGACGCATATTGTATCTTGATTCCCAAACTTTCAGCATAATCCTTGAAGAATTCTGAAGTAAACTGAGGCCCATTATCGGTAATGATACCGTGCGGGACTCCAAAGTGTACAAATATATTTTGCGAGAAACTTGATCGCTCCGGCCGTAGTCGTGCTAGTAACAGCTTCGACCTCAATCCATTTAGAGAACTTATCTACTGCCACAAAAATATGCATGAATCCTCCCGGCGCCCTTTTAAAAGGTCCAACTATATCCAGCCTCCAAGTAGAAAAAGGCTAAGTCATTGGAATTAATTGCAACTCGTGAGTCGGGGCATGAGGTCGCCTGGCGAAGAACCGACATCCCCGACAACTCTTGACCACTCTGTGCGCATCATCCGCTGTCGTGGGCCAGTAGAATCCTTGTCTAAACACCTTCCCAACCGAGTCTTTGAAGAAGCATGATTTCCACAAATACCCTTATGTACGTCTTCCAGCAATTGAATGCCATCGAAACGGATACACATTTCATCGAATATTAACTCCTCGCCTATATAACTCTCCTTCAAGAATTAAATAACTTCGCGCTCGAACCTCCAGTCTTTGCTTCTCCACTTTATCTTCCGGAGTTTTACCGGATCGAAGATAATCAAGGTACGGAGTTCGCCAATCGAATCAATAATCATAACATCAAGTGGCCAAATATTGTCGGTATTGATTCCGCTCACTCGTCTTATCTCGGTAAGACCGCTCCTTCGGACCGGTCTTTCAAGACCGCTTTCTCCACCTGGTCTTTCAAAGTTGCTTCATCCGCAATCTCCAAAATAGTAGCCTTGTGCTCCATCTTGATGGATGGCTTATCTAATACTTGAAGAAAAACACCAGGTGGAACCGCTTGTCGCGAAGATCCCGATCCGACTAACTCATCCGCAGCAGAATTATTTCCGCGCAGTATATGAGAAAATCGCAAACCATCAAATTTTTCTTCAAGCTTCCGAACCTCCCGACGGTAAGCGATCATATGATCATCGTGAGCATCCCATGCTTTATTGACTTGACTTATCACCAACATCGAATCGCCATATATGTCCAATCGTCGGACTCCTAACGAAATGGCTACTCTAAGCCCATGAAGTAAAGCTTCATATTCCGCTGTATTGTTGGAAGCTCGAAAATGCATTTGTAACACATATCCGAGTGGTTCCTTTTGCGGGGTGAGAAGCACAACCCCAGCCCCGCGCTCGAAAGCTGCGGGGACCCATCAAAGAACATCTCCCAATACTCCAGTGCTTGAATCTCTCGAGGTACTTGTGTCTCTAACCACTCTGTTATGAAATCAGCTAATGCTTGTCCCTTAATAGCCGTTCGCGAAGAAAACGTAATTTCATATTGACCAAGTTCTATAGCCCACTTAGCAACTTGGCCAATTGCTTCTCGATTTCGGACAATATCTCCAATGGCAAACCCAGTCTTAACCTCAATAGGATGCGCTTGGAAATAATGCTTCAACTTTCGAGAAGTTATCACTACATCATATATTAACTTCTCGTAATCGGAGATATCGTATCTTTGATTCAGTAAGAACTTCACTTACAAAATATACCGGATGTTGCACCAGTTGCAGGTGTCCTTCTTCCTTCCGATCAACCGCCGAACCGTGCTCACCACATGGGTTGTTGCGGAGATATATAACTCGGATGGTCTCATCCGGCTCTGGAGGCACCAATACCGGAGGATTGCTAAGGTATTCCTTGAGTTGATCAAGCGCAGCCTGCGCCTCATTAGTCCACTCAAACTTATCTTGCTTCTTAAGCAACTTGAAGAACGGAAGTCCACGAACCCCCAATCTCAAAATGAAACGGCTAAGAGCCGCCATACTACCCGTCGGCTTCCGAACATCTTTCAAGCAACTCGGAGGTTTCATGTCGATTATTGTCCGGAATTTTTCCGGGTTAGCTTCAATGCCTCGCCATGACACTAGGTAACCCAGCAATTTCCCGGAGCGAACACCAAATACACATTTTCCAGGGTTGAGCTTCATGGAAAAATTCCGCAGATTATCGAAGGTCTCTCGCCGAGTCGAGAGAAGATCCTCGCTTTTCGAGATTTTACCACTATATCATCAACGTAAGCTTCGCGTTCCTTCCCAATTGCGAATCCAAGCATCGTTGTATACCACGCCGATATGTAGCTCCAGCATTCTTTAATCCAAAAGGCATAGTCGTATAACAAGTATGCTCCAAAGGGGGTGATAAACGCGGTCTTTATTTGATCTTCAACTCTTAGCGGTATTTGATGATATCCCGAGTAAGCATCAAGAAAACAAAGACGCTCGCAGCCAGCGATCGAATCAACAACTTGGTCAATTCGAGGCAGCGCGAAAGGATCTTTGGGACAAGCTTTGTTGAGATCGGTATAATCGACACACATTCTTAATTCTTTAGTATTCTTTTTGGGTACAAGAACCGGATTGGCAAGCCAATCTGGATGATACACCTCCCTAATAAACTTAGCTGCTAATAACCTAGTTATTTCCTTCTTAATAGCTTCCTTGCGGTCTTGAGCAAATCTTCGGAGCTTCGTTAACGTTTAAGGGACGCACCAACGAGTGCGTGCTCAATCTTCTCCCTAGGAACACCCGGCATGTCGAAGGCTGCCATGCAAAGATATCCCTATTTTCCTGGAGGAAAAGAATGAGCGCGCTTTCCTATTTATCCCCCAAGTCAGCCCCTATATGGGTGACCTTGGAGGGGTCCGACTCATCAAGCTGAATAGTTTTGGAAACCACCGCATCAACCTTCAATTTCTCCTTTGCAACCTTCTTGATCGGGACTTCATCCTCCAGCCTTTCCCGGACTTCTAGAGCCTCAACCGCTTCTCTGATTTCTCGACGTTCATCCTCCGAATTGGTCCGAGAGGCCAACTCGGTGCTATGTACTTCACAAGCGTAAGCGGTCTTGATGTCGCCTCGAAACGACAAAACTCCATTTGGCCCCGGCATCTTCAAGCATCAAGTACTGGTAATTCGGAATGGCCATAAACTTTGCCAAAGCTGGCCTTCCAAGTATCGCATGATACGCCGAATCAATATCAGCCACCCGGAAGATAATGTAGTTCTCCTTCGTACCGAAGATCACCGGCAGAGAAATCTGCCCCAAAGGATAGCTATTCCGCCCGGGTATTATACCATGAAACGGTGAGACGCTGCGCTCCAAATCAGCTACAGAAAGGCCAAGCTCGCGCGAGTTTTGGCGAACAAGATATCCAGGCAACTTCCGCCATCAATGAAGGTCCTCTTCAACCGCACCTTGTGAACAATGGGGGCCAAGATGAGCGGATATCTACCAGCTTTTGGCAATGCCTCAGGATGATCAGCTCGCTGAAAGTAATGGGCACTTGCGACCATCATAAGTACTCGGGTGTAGCAGAGCGACGGCATTAACCTCTCGAAACGCCAACTTTTGCTTTCTCTTCGATTCGTAAGCGTCCGGGCCTCCAAAAATCATGTTCACCTCTCGAGCCGGTTCTTGGAAACCTTCATCATCCCCATTGTCATCATGTTCTTTGTCCTTGCCCTTGTCATCTCTCCGATTCCGATGAGCGGATCGGGGTGCGACCTTTAAGGCGAACCGAGCGAACGGCCTTAACAGGAAGCACTCCTTGGCTTTATGATTCCCATTATGAATCATGCAAGGGCCTTCTAGAAGTGTTTCGAATGACAACCGTTCTCTTGGACCTCTCTTAGGAGGTGGCGGCCGGTCTCCTCCATGAGACCGGTCGACAGCTGCAACAAGGTGATCAGCCTTGCGCTTGTTGTTGTTCTTGGATCCAGATCGGTTGCCTTGGTCATGCTTCGGTTCCTTCCCTTTGTTCCCGCGCAAATTGACCACGTTTGATTCTCCAGCGAGCATAATCATCTCGCTATCTTGAAGCACTCGACGCCGTCATGGTCAAGTTTCGGTTCCGCCTTCCAATCTTGTGAACTAAGGCTTCACTACGAACGCCAGCTTGAAACGCCGCAATTACTTGCTGATCAGGAACATTGGGGATTAAGGCCTTCTTGTTGCGTAAGCGCCCGATGAAATCCGTAAGAGGTTCGTCGAGCTCTCGCTCAGCCTATTGAGGTCGAAGTAATTCCTCGGCTTCTCACAAGTCGCTTGGAAATTCTCTACGAACTTTTTGGTGAGGTCGCCCCAAGAAGAAATAGATTTCTCGGGCAGGGACCGTAGCCATAACCGTCCAGCCTGCTCCATGCACATGGGAAGGTAATTAGCTAGCACAAATGTATCTCCTCCCGCCGACCGGATAGCGAGTGGTATACATGCGTAGCCACTCAACAGGAGGTGCTTTACCATCATACTTATCAATGGCCCCGGGCTTAAATCCCCTGTGGTATTTGCAAATGCGTAAATCTCGCGTGAAGGCGGGAATCACGGAGTACTCGTCATCTTCCAGACCGGTCCGGACCGGTGAAGGGGATCGTCGGCGAGGGTAATGCCGATAGTTTCGATCTCTATCATCATCATAGTAGTCATAATAACGATCATCTTGATACCTATCTCCTGATCCATCCCGACGATCATTGTTAGCCGGTTGTGCGGTCCGCGAAGGAGGGGGCGGAGGCGGAGGCGAGCGCGCCCGGCAATCATTAGTGCCATGTCGAGGCTCCCCGTCTCTGTCCCTCGTCGTCGCGTTCTCTTCGACCCCTGTTATCACGACGATTATCTCGTCTCGGCCGGTCATCCCGATGAGCATGTCGACTACCTTGCCCTCGCCGGTCATTGCGCGGAGGATTTCCACCAGGGGGCGGCGGTGAAGCGGCCGGTCCACGCCGAGGCGAACTAGTCACGTGCGGGCGAGGCGGGGCAGTGGTCCCGCGGACGATCATCCACATGACCGGTGCGACGTCTCTCATCTTCTTCATGTCTCCGACGTTCCTCCGTTCTCTCTCGCATGGCGATCAATGAGGACGTTACGAGCGTCCCGGTTGCCATTAAGCGGTACACGCAAATCTTGGTCTAGAGCTCGTTCATGTGCGTCCGCAATCGGGGTGTGTCGAGGCCCAAGCCTTCCTCCGGAAGAAGCTCCTTCGGACCGAGCTCTCATAGGCCGCTCCGAGCGAGAACGCGAGCGGCTTGAAGATTCCGACCTGTCATGGACGAGTTGGTTTGTTTGTAGAGCAGCCGCATCTACCAAATTCAGGGCGCGTCGCAACGCCGGCGTCGCATTGAAGACTTCTTCTCGGTATTGTCTCGAGGATTTGTTTCACTCCCACAATATTGTGAACCGGTGACGTGAAGACCCGAGCGCCGTTTAATTCCACTTCCATGGAGCTCAAATCCAAAGCTCGCTCGAAGAACGATGTCGCCTTCCACTACGACACCCACGTCGGCTGTTATATCCTAGGGATGCTTCTTCCGTACCTCCGACTCGATCAGCAGTATTTGCGCGTGGATTTGCAAGTCGAAGGTTGTGGAGGTTGTTCATCTCTCGTTCGCTTCTTGTTCTTCACGGCGCCGACGATCGGATTCTTCTCTCGCCGACCTTGCTTCTTCCTCAGCAGCTTCCTCATGAGTAAGTTGGCGAATGATCGGTCCGTCATGAACACTTGGAAGAAGACCGGATGTTCTTCCTCGAAGTCATCAACGAACTCGCAAGAGCGGCTCATCTTTTCGGATTGGGCTCCAATCCGAGATGCGAGCGGTCCGATTGTTCGCGCTAAAGCTGCGTCGGATCCGCCAAGTTCCGAGCTTAAGGTGCCAACCGTGGCGGTGATCGCGCTTCGTAAGCTGCGGCCCGACAACGAGTCGGATTCATCAAAAGCAATTTTCCGG
>JAUNZO010004458.1:0-16520 GCA_031894775.1 Chloris gayana | reverse complement strand
TTTCTTATGGGGATTGGTAAACCTATGTAGGTTGCAAGTTGTAAAGTGAGCCGGATATCTCACCGACCTAGAGGTGATGTGTCACACCCCTATCCCGAAAGATAGTTAAGTGTGGTACGGATCGCCTTGGGAGATGATTGACGAAGCAACCATACATAGCATCACATTAACAAACATCCACGAATTACAAGTTTACATAACTAAGTCTTGATTACAACATAGAGTTCGAATAAAAGATACATTAGGTTCGAAATTAAGTCTTACATAACCATGATCTTTGTTCGAATTTAAAGTGCGGAAGCGAAATACATAACTCGACGATACATAGATAACTTAAATGAACCATGCCGGCCTAGGCCATGGCTCACTCATCACGGGTCGGAGAGCTAGGGACCCATTCAATGGTCCACTCTTTGGGCTCTTCTCCATCCCAAACCACCTTACCACAACAATCACAAAACCCGGCTTGCGGGAAACCCGTAAATCAACATGTAGTGGCAAAGCCCGAGTATCTAACATACTCCGCAAGTCTTACCCGTCAAATTGGCCATCTAAGACCGACTCCTAGATGCATGGAGCTTGACCGGTTTAACTTGGCCTTTTGCATAAATAGCACCTATGCTAATTAGGTTGGCAAATTTATTACTTAGCCAAATTAATAGGGTTGTTGCATAAAAGAAACTTTAGTGAGCATACTAGGAAGACAAGAGTTTGCAATACAATTTAATATCAATATAAAACAGCAAGCTATTCAATCTCTTTCCATTACTACACATTGCGAACTGCTCGAATCAAGTGGTACTCATTAACCGAGAGGAAACGGCGATAATTATCGAATTATTAATCCTGCAGGAAAGAACCCAAATGCACGACATACGCATCATTTAAGAACACGTATGGCCACCGTTCGCGAGTTCATCATAAAGTAAAACACGGGGCCACCGACCCCGAGTACACGTCCCCCATGCGACCGTTCAACAACGCGCCCAAGGCTTAACCCATGTACTCTCCAACGGTCCTCAACCCGTGCAACCACCGTGCCAAACACATCACCTCCGGGTCGGTGAGATATCCGGCTCACTTTACAACTTACAAGCTACATAGGTTTACCAATCCCCATAAGAAAGGTATGCAAGTGGTACACAACTCAAACTTGTTCGCGGAGCCACAATGGGGTGTTCTCAATTTTAACCAAATTCATCATGTTCACATTTAGTCATAAGCCATGAGTGAGATCCCCAAATCTATCGTTGACTCCAAAAACATAGCATAGCACTTCTAACGAGGATATGACACATAAGCGACATAGGACATATAGGAATTTATGCATGTGGATTTCCAATCAACGCCTAAAACTTAAATGCACATTCATCATCCTTAATATAGTGATAAAAGAAAGACATTTCAAATAATAGGAATGCACCGGGGCTTGCCTTGAGAGTGATCGAAGTTAGCACTAGCCTCACAAGCGTTGAGCGTGGCAACCGTCTCTTCCGACGGAATCAATTCGACGTCGTCACCTATAAGATGAAATGCAATGCATAAGTGACATGAATACAAGGTCGATGATGATGGTGATGCATGTGTGCTGTTTTTGTAAAGATTCATATGAATATGTAATTCAAAAGTTTTGTTTGCTCAAACCCTAGCAATCATAAACATGCCTCTTGTTTTCTTTTAAGGAAATCAATTACACGAACAAACATAATCCTACTAATCCATGAGCAATGACTTGATTGCATAGACATGAGTGCTGTGGTGCTTGCAGGTTTAGCACTAACATTTTAGCAAGTTCTCGATAATACAAAACGAAAGAAAACTAGGTTTATGTGTTTTAGCATCACATGCGATGACGATTTCCTTTTAAGATAAGAATTCGATCTCAAAATTAATACATACGTGAAATACATGAAACCTTTGGACTAAACCTGCCATGAGGTGCTAGGGGACATGGTGAACAGTGAAAATTACATAATCATGCATGAACATAATTTCTAGTGACATAAAACTATTACACATGTGCTGAAAATAACTTTTTAGGAATTTAGATCTAGGGTTTGCAAAATTAATATCTTAGCATGCTCAAAAATTAACATGGACTTTTCTACACATGCACAGTGCTAAGTGGAAATTAATTACCAAGTTTCATGCAAAAATAATTTACAGGGATTTAATTAAGAATTAAATACAGAGAATGCAAGAAATGCAATAACTTGAAAAATATGAGATGAAATGCAGATCTTCCAGTGCCAAAAATTCATGTGCGCCTGGGTGAAGATTTTGGCCAAGTGGCATTTAATTTGGATTTATATTTTTAAAGTTATGGCTTAGTTAAGTTTTCATGGGTTGACTTTTGTTATTTTTGTGAAAATGTGAAAATGACCAGATCTGATGAGTTCATGTTACTTTTATGAAAGTACAGACCTTCTAGTTTCCAAAACATTTTAGTTTGAAATTTTTGGACGATTCAAACGCGAGATCTGAATTTTTCAAACTTGAATAGAGTTCGGGTGTATTTACGAAAGTGCCACCGGAAGTTTTAAACAGAGGGCGGCACGCGCGCTCCGGCGAGCGGCGGCCGGCACCGGCGAGGTCCGACGCGGCAGCGCTACGCTGGAGCTCATGCTCCGGCCTTTGGGGAAAAAGGTGCGCGAGCGACGGGGAGTCCTCTCGGTGGGGTCCACGGGGTCCCGCGGTGGTCGGAAATGGACCGCGACGAGCGGCGGCGCCCACGGGGCTCCGGCGAGCTCGCGTGTGCAATGCGAGAGGAAGGGGGAGAGTGGGATTCGGCCGGGAAGCATCACCTGCGCACGGAGGAGGGCGGCGTGGGGTTGCGCGGTGAAGGGGCGAGCCGGAAGGAGGGTCTCGTCGGGGAGGTGGCGAGGCGGCGGCGACGGCGGCGGGAAACTCATTGAAATTCCCGAGACCTGGAGCAGGGAGGGGGCAGCGCATAAGCGGTGGGGTCGAGCACGACCTTGCGCACGAAATGGCGACGAAAAGAAGGAGGGACGGCCCACCTAGGCGGCGTGCGGCACGGAGGGACGCGGGGCGGCCATGGCGGGCGGCGGCGGCGATTTCTTTTCCGGCGAGGGCTACGGTGAGGAAGGGAGTGGCGGAGCGGTGCGGAGAGGAGGGCAGAGAGACGGGCAATGATTGAGGCGAACGGGAGGGCGGAGAGCCGGGCGCCGTGCCATTTTTCTAAGGGAGGGAGCCGGGGCGGCGCACGGCCGGTCGGCGGGGCGGTCGCGGCTTCAATGCCCGGCCGTTCCTGTTGGCCGGCGGGTACAGGGCAGTTGCGGAGGTGGCCGGGGGCGCTGCAGATGGGACGGGGCGAGCGCGTGCCCGGGGCGGCAGCCAGGCCGGCCGGACCGGCGGGCGGCACCGCCATTGCCCACTGGGCAATGAGCTCGAGTCCAAATTTTAAATTTTGAATCTAGGTTTTGAAAGTTTGGCTGAAATTCGTGGTTCTGGTGCTCCAAAAAATGAAACCAAAAATATGTAGAGCTTCAGGGTGAAGTGCTCTAATTTTCATCTTTTGGTTTGAAGTTCTAAAAGTGTTTCCAAAAATTCATACAAAATTCACAAACAGGAACGTTTCAGATTTGAATTTGAATTTTTGGGCATTCAAAACTTTGTTCAAAAATTTTGTAAAAATGTTGTAAATTCATCTTTTTACATGAGCAATGCAGTGGTGCAAAAATATATGGGTAGTGCTTTTGTGATTTTTGCATTTTGGTTAGTGCTAGGGTTTAGGGTTAGGTTTAACTAGATTTCCCTTTTTTTCTTTTTATTTTTTTCTTTTCTTGCTTGGGTGATTAACATTAATGCTTGATTAGTAAGGTGATTAGGCTAGTAATTACGTACTTAACCTTAATCGTGACACGGGATGTCACAGCCCTCCCCCTTAAAGAAATTCTCGTCCCGAGAATCGCTATGAATTAAGGAGAGGGAGTACGGAATTTACCGATTTGTGTGACGCGAGGAACTCGGGAAAGTTCTTCTCTAGAAAATCCTCTTGTTCCCAAGTTGCTTCTTCTTCGGTGTGGTTACTCCATTGCACTTTATAGAAGGCGAGGGTGCGATTGCGAGTTACTCGGTCGCTTTGATCAATAATCCGGACGGGGTATTCGGGGTAGGAGAGATCTTCTTCTAGTTGATCGGTATCGGAAATGACCACATCTATCGGAGGCTTCAAACATTTCTTGCGTTGAGATACATGGAACACATTGTGCATACGAGCAAGACTTTCCGGTAGTTGCAATCGGTAAGCAACCGCGTATGCTTTTCCACAATCGGATAGGGTCCGATATCGCGGGGTGCTAACTTTCCTTTAATTCCAAACCGAGACACGCCCTTATTCGGAGAGACACGACGATAGACATGATCTCCTTTCTCAAACTCCAATGGGCGTCTCCTTTTGTTAGCGTAACTCACTTGGCGAGATTGTGCGGCTTTCATGTTGGCTTGAATTTGTCGAACTTTTTCTTCGGCTTGAGTGACGAGATCGGGACCAAAATTAGTTCTCTCTCCCGCTTCCGACCAATTTAAGGGTGTACGACAAGAATGACCGTACAATGCTTCAAATGGTGACATTCCCGAACTCTCTTGATAGCTATTGTTGTATGAGAATTCGGCGAATGGAAGACAATCATCCCAATTTCCTCTATTTTCCATAGCACATGCTCTCAAGATATCCTCCAAATATTGATTCAATCTTTCGGTTTGTCCATCCGTTTGAGGGTGATATGCGGAGCTTCTAATGAGGGTGGTACCAAGACAAGAATGCAATTGCTCCCAAAAGCGAGATACAAATTGCGGACCTCGATCGGAAACAATAGTTTTAGGTACTCCATGCAAACACAACACTCTTGAGATGTATAGCTCGGCATACTTCTTGGTATTGTAGGTAGTATGGACGGGGATGAAATACGCGGACTTGGTTAATCTATCCAAAATAACCCAAATTGAATCGTGCTTCTTTGATGTGAGAGGCAATCCAACGATAAAATCCATAGCAATGTCCTCCCACTTTCAAACGGGAATCTTCAATGGGTTCAATAATCGGCAACCACATTAGCTTTACCCGGATGATAATGGATTTCCAACTCATAATCCTTGATTAATTCCAACCTTCTACGTTGCCTCATATTCAACTCTTGTTGGGTGAAGATATATTTGAGACTCTTATGATCGGTGTAAAGATTGACAAGATTTCCAAGTAGGTAATGCCTCCAAGTTTTTAAAGCAAGGACAACCGAGGCTAGATCCAAATCATGGGTGGGGTAGTGTTGTTCATGCTTGCGAAGTTGACGAGAAGCATAAGCAATGACACGACCTTCTTGCATTAGCACACATCCTAGACCGGTGCCGGATGCATCACAATACACGTCAAACGGCTTGGTGATGTCGGCTTGTGCTAACACCGGAGCGGATGTCAAATGCTTCTTGAGAGTTTGGAAGGCTTCTTCACATTCACGGCTCCATTTAAACTTAGCATCTTTCTCCAACAATTTTGTCATAGGCTTGGCTATGCTTGAAAAATTGGGGATGAATTTCCGATAATAGCCGGCAAGACCCAGAAAACTTCGGATTTGTCTCACCGACCTTGGGGATTTCCAAGTAAGCACTTCACCCACTTTACTTGGGTCAACGGCGACACCTTCCGCGGAAATAATGTGACCCAAGAAAGGCACTTGCTTCAACCAAAATTCACATTTGCTAAACTTGGCATACAATTGATGATCACGAAGCCGTTGGAGAACAATGCGAAGGTGTTCGGCATGCTCTTCTTCGGACTTCGAATAAATAAGAATGTCGTCAATGAAGACCACGACAAACTTATCCAACTCGGGCATGAATACCGAATTCATCAAGTACATAAAATGAGCCGGGGCATTTGTGAGCCCAAAAGACATGACGAGATACTCAAAGAGGCCATACCGCGTAGAGAATGCGGTTTTGGGAATATCTTCGGCTCGGATCTTGATTTGATGGTAACCGGATCGGAGATCAATCTTCGAGAAAACCTTAGCACCAACTAATTGATCAAAAAGAATATCAATCCGAGGGAGCGGGTATTTATTTTTGATAGTTACCGCATTGAGAGGGCGATAATCCACACATAGACGTAGCGTTTTGTCTTTCTTCTTCACAAAGAGAGCGGGACATCCCCACGGAGATGAACTAGGGCGAATATATCCTTTATCCATAAGCTCACCCAATTGCTCTTTTAAGATTGCTAGCTCATTGGGAGCCATCTTGTACGGCCTACGGGAAATTGGTGCCGTACCGGGTTGGAGCTCAATTTTAAACTCGACATCCCGATCGGGTGGCATGCCCGGTAAGTCATCCGGAAAAACATCGGGAAACTCACATACCACGGGAATATCCTCAATCCTTTTTCCCTCAAGATGATAGATTTTTGAAGTGGAGAATTTTGGATGGGACAATCGGAGAATAGATGAACCATGGAGTGGGGAGTTTAGGTGAACTTCACGGGAATCGATGTGTAAAACGGCTCTATGGAGTTTCATCCATCTCATACCTAGAATTATATCTATTCCTTGCCCACACAAAACTATGAGAGAAGAGGGGTATATTTTTCGTTCTAGGTTTAGTGGGACTTGCCTCAACTCTAGGTTTGTTTTTATTTTTCCACCGGGTGACGTGATGATATAGGGAATATCCAAAACGGTAGGAGTGAGTTGTAGGGTTTTTGCACATGCTTGACTAATGAAATCATGAGTTGCACCCGAATCAAAAAGAACCAAAGTGGAGTGGTTGTTGACCGAAAACATACCCGAAAGTACCGGTTCTCCCGCTTGAATCTCTTCGGCCGTGGTATAGTTGACTCGGCCATTCTTAGCATTTGGAGTGGAGGATTGATTGCGATTCCCATTCCCATTATTCCCATTGCGGTTTTGATTGTTGTTGCCGCTTCCGGAACCATTGTTGTTGTTGTTGTTGTTGCCGGGTTGCGTGTCGGGACACGGCAATCCTTTGCGAAATGACCCGGACGTCCACAATTAAAGCACGGACCTTGCGGACCGGGCCTAGCACCTTGGTATTGCTGCTGTGGAGGGCGGAACGAAGTGGTATGCTGCTGATTTCCACCGTGGGAGTGGTGGTGTTGCTGCGGCACAAGCCGGCGTGAGCCCCCGTCGGCGGCAATGCGGCCCGAAACTTCGTCCGGTCGGGGAAGTGATAGCTAGCTTGTACTTGGGCGGAGCGGAGCCGGATGGATTTCCTACGGCACGCTTCCTCTTCTTGTCCTCTTGGTGAGCACGGATAGCATCTTCTTGCACAATTGCGGCACTCATCAAGTCATTGAACGTGCCGGTAGTGACTTGAGCCAAGCGATCTTGTAACTTTGGGCTTAGCCCCGAGCGAAAGCAATCCTTCTTCTTGTCATCCGTGTCGGCATGATAGGATGCATATTGGGCCAAGTAGTTGAACTTCCGTGCATACTCTTGCACGGTTCCGGTACCTTGCTTCAAACCGAGAAACTCTTGCAACTTGCGCTTCATGAGACCGGCGGGAATGTGATGCGCGCGAAACGCGGTGCAAAAGTCCGGCCGGTTCACTTGAGTACCGGCGGGAAGTGCGGCGGTGAAACTTGCCCACCATGCACTAGCGGAGCCACGAAGTTGTTGAGCCGCAAAGAGAACCTTTTGCTCCGATGTGCAATTGAGGAGAGCAAACTTCGACTCAATGATGCGGAGGAAATTATCCGCCTCCAACGGATCGGTAGTAGCTTCACCAAACTTGGGCGGTTGAGTGGCCCAAAAGTCGGCATAGGTGGAATTCCTCGGCCCTTGGGGTGGCGGTCCTTGGCCTTGTCCTTGATTGGTTTGGCTTGCAAAGAACAAGCGGAACATCTCGTTTTGGTTGGACACGAGTTGTTCCAACGGCGTGAGAGGTGGAGGGTTAGGGAGTTGTTCTTCCCTCGCACCATGACCACTTCCGGAAGCTTCACCACGGCGGGTATTCACCATCTGTCACGCATGAAAAATTTTCTCACGTTAGCTCATTAGACCAAGAGCTAAAATAGCAAGAAAATATGACATTGGGCATAAGGGACCAAAAATTTCAGATTGCATGTACGAAGAAAATATTGATGAAATAAGCATAATGCATTGGCAACACACATATTCCATAGATTCTAACATAGTAGCAACATGATAGAAATTTTTGATACACGGGAAACCACGAATCCGATACAACACGGTCTTAGGTTACATCACATGTGACCCACAAACAAACACAAATCTCGGAGAGCTTAATTAACAACACGCGGATCGTTTCCAACACGGTTACATGCCTCACGAGATTACAAATCCTACAACACATAGAGCTACGACCACCGGTCGTGACAACTACTCGTCGTCATCGCCGTAGTAGTCGGCGTCATCCCTCATGGGAGAGGGTGGTGCTCCGTCCTCGACGTCGGAAGCATCCTCGCCATCACTCATCTCCACATCCTCCTCGGGTGGGATGATCTCAAGTGGCTCGGGAGGTCCGCCATTGAGGATGGCGTGCAGGGCGTTGTTGGCGGCTTGGAGATGCTCAATGGTAGCGTTGTTATGCGCTATGGTCGCTCGGGCGTTCCGGAGGTCTCCCTCCAAAGCATCCCTAGCGCCCCGAGTCTCCGGGAGAGTAACCTCCAACTCATCCTTCTCCTCAAGAAGGGCATCCACCTGGCCGGAGAGGACGTAGTTCTCCTCATTCGCGGCGGTGAGCTGGGCATCACGCTCATCGAGCGTGGCCTGCAGAGCGGCGGCTCCATCGCCCTCAAGGGCAAGGTGGGCGTCGTGGAGCTGCTCGAAGAAGTTCCAACGCTCCGTCTCGCTATACTCGAGCTGCGTACGGAGGGTGTCCACCTCGGTAGTGCGCTCGGCTAGCTCGGCGGTGCGGGCAGCAAGCTCGGCGTGCGCGAGCGGCGAGCTCGGCGTCGCGGGTGGTAAGCTCGGCGTCGCGGGTGGCGAGGGTGGCCTGCAGGGCAGCACGCTCCTGCTCCAACTCGAGCACCCGCCTCGCGAGGTTCTCACGGTCCAACATGAGCTTGCCGGGGGCCATCTGTCGGAGAATTTTGAAACACAAGTCAAAACTCAATACCCAACAACAGAACATGCTAAATAAGTAGAGCATGAATGATGGAATGGCACCAACTTAGCAAAAGAATGCAACAAAACTTTTCGCACAAACCTAACACGGTTCCAGACTTTTGGTCAGAAATGACACGCTACAGAAACTCGATAATTACCCCTGTTTCTGGACTGAATCAAACTTTTATCTTGTTACGAAAGTTTTAGACAATTTCTTAAGCTTTCCAACGCATCCTAGAACAGCTCAATCCGACTTGTCGTTTGAAAGTTATGCACGATCTACGACAGGGACAGAACCGGAGCACATTCTGGAATTCCAGAACAGCTCTCTGTAATGGACAATTCTAGCTACGTTCCAGATTTTTGCAAGACCTGAGACTAGAATATTGTTGTAGTGCATAATACAAGCTTTCCAGAAAGTCCTTATTTGCCTTATTTGGATAAGTAACTTGGAAGTTATGCCCATTTTCATGAAAGTCAAGAAATCTGCCATGTTTTGCCACGTTTTAGTGTTTCGGTTTTCCACCTTTTGTGAGAGTTAGGCTAAGTGATCCCATTTTTGTGATTGTTTCATTTAGATGAATTCACATGCATATGTTGGACATGATGACGATGACATGCAAGTATGATGGATGCTCAATATGTCGTTTCGTACGTCCTCACAAAATTAAAGACCGCGCCCGCCGATACGAATATCGGGCAAGCGCATCGGTGGCACACACACCTCTCACACGATACTACACGAACTAAAGCGTTGTTATGTACCTGCAAGAGATGGATTCCAGAAACATTACATCAAATTCAAAAGAAACAAGCCAAAAATAAATCCATGTCACCTCGCCTCACATGGAGAGCTCTCGAATAAGAGTGTATTCGAGTCACACCAATAATATCATGCGAAAATTGACAACACTCAATCACATACCTTTGCTCAAGCCGTAGTTGCAAAATATTTAAACAATCATAACACGGGGTTAGTTTTGCCACCATTCTATATAGTCCTTATATTGGCCTTTCTATCTAGACTCGTACCTCACCGTGACTCAAAAACGGGTTTTAAGATTTTTAGAATGAGTGTTAACGTGACGCAAATCCCAAGTCGGCTCGATACCACGTGTCACACCCCTATCCCGAAAGATAGTTAAGTGTGGTACGGATCGCCTTGGGAGATGATTGACGAAGCAACCATACATAGCATCACATTAACAAACATCCACGAATTACAAGTTTACATAACTAAGTCTTGATTACAACATAGAGTTCGAATAAAAGATACATTAGGTTCGAAATTAAGTCTTACATAACCATGATCTTTGTTCGAATTTAAAGTGCGGAAGCGAAATACATAACTCGACGATACATAGATAACTTAAATGAACCATGCCGGCCTAGGCCATGGCTCACTCATCATGGGTCGGAGAGCTAGGGACCCATTCAATGGTCCACTCTTTGGGCTCTTCTCCATCCCAAACCACCTTACCACAACAATCACAAAACCCGGCTTGCGGGAAACCTGTAAATCAACATGTAGTGGCAAAGCCTGAGTATCTAACATACTCCGCAAGTCTTACCCGTCAAATTGGCCATCTAAGACCGACTCCTAGATGCATGGGGCTTGACCGGTTTAACTTGGCCTTTTGCATAAATAGCACCTATGCTAATTAGGTTGGCAAATTTATTACTTAGCCAAATTAATAGGGTTGTTGCATAAAAGAAACTTTAGTGAGCATACTAGCAAGACAAGAGTTTGCAATACAATTTAATATCAATATAAAACAGCAAGCTATTCAATCTCTTTCCATTACTACACATTGCGAACTGCTCGAATCAAGTGGTACTCATTAACCGAGAGGAAACGGCGATAATTATCGAATTATTAATCCTGCAGGAAAGAACCCAAATGCACGACATACGCATCATTTAAGAACACGTATGGCCACCGTTCGCGAGTTCATCATAAAGTAAAACACGGGGCCACCGACCCCGAGTACACGTCCCCTTGCGACCGTTCAACAACGCGCCCAAGGCTTAACCCATGTACTCTCCAACGGTCCTCAACCCGTGCAACCACCGTGCCAAACACATCACCTCCGGGTCGGTGAGATATCCGGCTCACTTTACAACTTACAAGCTACATAGGTTTACCAATCCCCATAAGAAAGGTATGCAAGTGGTACACAACTCAAACTTGTTCGCGGAGCCACAATGGGGTGTTCTCAATTTTAACCAAATTCATCATGTTCACATTTAGTCATAAGCCATGAGTGAGATCCCCAAATCTATCGTTGACTCCAAAAACATAGCATAGCACTTCTAACGAGGATATGACACATAAGCGACATAGGACATATAGGAATTTATGCATGTGGATTTCCAATCAACGCCTAAAACTTAAATGCACATTCATCATCCTTAATATAGTGATAAAAGAAAGACATTTCAAATAATAGGAATGCACCGGGGCTTGCCTTGAGAGTGATCGAAGTTAGCACTAGCCTCACAAGCGTTGAGCGTGGCAACCGTCTCTTCCGGCGGAATCAATTCGACGTCGTCACCTATAAGATGAAATGCAATGCATAAGTGACATGAATACAAGGTCGATGATGATGGTGATGCATGTGTGCTGTTTTTGTAAAGATTCATATGAATATGTAATTCAAAAGTTTTGTTTGCTCAAACCCTAGCAATCATAAACATGCCTCTTGTTTTCTTTTAAGGAAATCAATTACACGAACAAACATAATCCTACTAATCCATGAGCAATGACTTGATTGCATAGACATGAGTGCTGTGGTGCTTGCAGGTTTAGCACTAACATTTTAGCAAGTTTCTATAATACAAAACGAAGAAAACTAGGCTTATGTGTTTTAGCATCACATGCGATGACGATTTCCTTTTAAGATAAGAATTCGATCTCAAAATTAATACATACGTGAAATACATGAAACCTTTTGACTAAACCTGCCATGAGGTGCTAGGGGACATGGTGAACAGTGAAAATTACATAATCATGCATGAACATAATTTCTAGTGACATAAAACTATTACACATGTGCTGAAAATAACTTTTTAGGAATTTAGATCTAGGGTTTGCAAAATTAATATCTTAGCATGCTCAAAAATTAACATGGACTTTTCTACACATGCACAGTGCTAAGTGGAAATTAATTACCAAGTTTCATGCAAAAATAATTTACAGGGATTTAATTAAGAATTAAATACAGAGAATGCAAGAAATGCAATAACTTGAAAAATATGAGATGAAATGCAGATCTTCCAGTGCCAAAAATTCATGTGCGCCTGGGTGAAGATTTTGGCCAAGTGGCATTTAAGTTGGATTTATATTTTTAAAGTTATGGCTTAGTTAAGTTTTCATGGGTTGACTTTTGTTATTTTTGTGAAAATGTGAAAACGACCAGATCTGATGAGTTCATGTTACTTTTATGAAAGTACAGACCTTCTAGTTTCTAAAACATTTTAGTTTGAATTTTTGGACGATTCAAACGCGAAATATGAATTTTTCAAACTTGAATAGAGTTCGGGTGTATTTACGAAAGTGCCACTGGCAGTTTTAAACGAGAGGGCGGCGCGCGCGCTCCGGCGAGCGGCGGCCGGCGCCGGCGAGGTCCGACGCGGCAGCGCTACGCTGGAGCTCATGCTCCGGCCTTTGGGGAAAGAGGTGCGCGAGCGACGGAGAGTCCTCCGGTGGGGTCCACGGGGTCCCGCGGTGGCCGGAAATGGACCGCGACGAGCGGCGGCGCCCACGGGGCTCCGGCGAGCTCGCGCGTGCAATGCGAGAGGAAGGGGGAGAGTGGGATTCGGCCGGAAAGCATCACCTGCACGGAGGAGGGCGGCGTGGGGTTGCGCGGTGAAGGGGCGAGCCGGAAGGAGGGTCTCGTCGGGGAGGTGGCGAGGCAGCGGCGACGGCGGCGGGAAACTCGTTGAAATTCCCGAGACCTGGAGCAGGGAGGGGGCAGCGCATAAGCAGTGGGGTCGAGCACGACCTTGCGCACGAAATGGCGACGAAAAGAAGGAGGGACGGCCCACCTAGGCGGCGTGCGGCACGAAGGGACGCGGGGCGGCCATGGCGGCGGCGGCGGCGGCGATTTCTTTTCGGCGAGGGCTACGGTGAGGAAGGGAGTGGCGGAGCGGTGCGGAGAGGAGGGCAGAGAGCCTGGCAATGATTGAGGCGAACGGGAGGGCGGAGAGCCGGGGCGCCGTGCCATTTTTCTAAGGGAGGGAGCCGGGGCGGCGCACGGCCGGTCGACGGGGCGGTCGCGGCTTCAATGCCCGGCCGTTCCTGTTGGCCGGCGGGTACAGGGCAGTTGCGGAGGTGGCCAGGGGCGCTGCAGATGGGACGGGGCGGGCGCGTGCCCGGGGCGGCAGCCAGGCCGGCCGGACCGGCGGGCGGCACCGCCATTGCCCAGCTGGGCAATGAGCTCGAGTCCAAATTTTAAATTTTGAATCTGGGTTTTGAAAGTTTGGCTGAAATTCGTGGTTCTGGTGCTCCAAAAAATGAAACCAAAAATATGTAGAGCTTCAGGGTGAAGTGCTCTAATTTTCATTATTTGGTTTGAAGTTCTAAAATTGTTTCCAAAAATTCATACAAAATTCACAAACAGGAACGTTTCAGATTTGAATTTGAATTTTTGGGCATTCAAAACTTTGTTCAAAAATTTTGTAAAAATGTTGTAAATTCATCTTTTTACATGAGCAATGCAGTGGTGCAAAAATATATGGGTAGTGCTTTTGTGATTTTTGCATTTTGGTTAGTGCTAGGGTTTAGGGTTAGGTTTAACTAGATTTCCCTTTTTTTCTTTTTCTTTTTTTCTTTTCTTGCTTGGGTGATTAACATTAATGCTTGATTAGTAAGGTGATTAGGCTAGTAATTACGTACTTAACCTTAATCGTGACACGGGATGTCACATGATGTGTTTGGCACGGTGGTTGCACGGGTTGAGGACCGTTGGAGAGTACATGGGTTAAGCCTTGGGCGCGTTGTTGAACGGTCGCAAGGGGGACGTGTACTCGGGGTCGGTGGCCCCGTGTTTTGCTTTATGACGAACTCGCGAACGGTGGCCATACGTGTTCTTAAAGGATGCGTATGTCGTGCATTTGGATTCTTTCCTGCAGGATTAATAATTCGATAATTATCGCCGTTTCCTCTCGGTTAATGAGTACCACTTGATTCGAGCAGTTTACAATGTGTAGTAATGAAAAGAGATTTAATAGCTTGCTGTTTTATATTGATATTAAATTGTATTGCAAACTCTTGTATTGTTAGCATGCTCACTAAAGTTTCTTTTATGCAACAACCCTATTAATTTGGCTAAGTAATAAAATTGCCAATCTAAGTAGCATAGGTGCTATTTATGTAAAAAGGCCAAGTTAAACCGGTCAAGCCCCATGCATCTAGGAGTCCGTCTTAGATGACCAATTTGATAGGTAAGACTTGCGGAGTATGTTAGATACTCAGGCTTTGCCACTACATATTTATTTACAGGTTTCCCGCAAGCCGGGTTTTGTGATTGTTGTGGTAAGGTCGTTTGGGATGGAGAAGAGCCCAAAGAGTGGACCATTGAATGGGTCCCTAGCTCTCCGACCCATGATGAGTGAGCCATGGCCTAGACCGGCATGGTTCATTTAAGTTATCTATGTATCGTCGAGTTATGTATTTCGCTTCCGCACTTTAATTTCGAACAAAAATCATGGCTATGTAAGACTTAATTTCGAACCTAGTGTATCTTTATTTCGAACCCTATGTTATAATCAAGACTTAATTATGTAAACTTGTAATCCGTGGATGTTTGTTAATGTGATGCTATGTATGGTTGCTTCGTCAATCATCTCCCAAGGCGATCCGCACCACACTTAACTATCTTTCGGGATAGGGGTGTGACAGAAAGAGAGTTGTTTTCCATATCAAATTGATCTTTCTCTTGGTGATTCTTCTGTGTTGCGCCAGTAGATGTATATCTGACGATGTTCTACAGTTCATTTTTCTTCAGTAGCTGTATCAGAGTGCCAACACTCACAGCATATGAGGGTGTGATAGATTCTGAACCAATCAATAGCTTCCTTGAATCAATTTGGTTTTACCGCTTGATGGCTGTGATGTTCTGCAACATGCCGAGTAATAATCTTCCCTTATTTAATCACTGCATTAAAACTACTATTATTAAGGATTTAAGCACCAGAGCAAACACAATCCATACTGCTTATTCCGATCAGGTTTCGTGTGCTCTACTTGCTACACCATGGGAATTAGCCCTTTCCTTCTATAACAGTACAGCATTCTTCGGGCACCAGATCAAGACACACTGAAGAATATCTCTCATGTCCCTGGATGCACTCAAAGTCGATGCAGGTACATCTTTCATTAGATAGAATTGATACTTCGTTTTCTCAAGATCTCAATACGCTATAAAGACATTAGAAAGAATGTTTTTTTTGTACTGATAGAGCTAGAACATGGTTCATCTTTCTACGCCTTTGATAAGGCGTTATATTTTCATATCATTGTAATAGATGTTTCCAATTTGTATTAGATATGAACTTGTGTGTGTCGCACGTGTAGGGATGGCAGTTCGGGTGGCGGGTGCGGGGCCCCGACGGGTTTTGCACCCGTCGGTTGCGGGCGCGGGGCTGATTTTTCACCCGTGGGCGGACCCGCACCCGCCCCGCAAAGTCGCGAGCGCGGGGACGGGTTTCTTGCTGCACCCGTGGGCCCTGAGAAAAAACAAGGCACTAATTTTTTCAGCCCATATCGTATGACAATCCCAGCCCAATGGCCCACTGGCTACTTTGTCCCAGCCCAATGGCCCACTGGCTACTTTGTCCCAGCCCAATCCCTTAGTCTTATCCACTCACGGCAATCTACAATTCGGCATCCAGGAAGGCAAGCATGCTCCCATCCCGATCTGTCCCTTTTTCTCTCTGAAATTTCCTCGATCTATCCTCGTCGATCCTTCTCCTTCCGGTTCCCCATGCATCCGTCCTGTGAAACGTCCAGCCGCTCCAACTCCAAGCTCCAGCGCCACACGTCCTCGCCCTCGAATCCGGCGTCAGGTCACAGACGCTGCCCCTAGCCTCTAGCCTGTGTGCGGCCTGCCAGGCGCTACCCGTCGTCCTTGTCGTCCCTGTCCTCCAGCCGGACGCTCGCCTGTGGTCAGCCCGACGCCAACCATTGTACCTGCGCTCCAGTTCCGGTCACCAATGTCGCACCGCTTCTCGCGTCTCCAGCAACCGAAAACCCACGGGCGACCCGCAACCCGCCCGCCACCCGACGGGCGCGGGCGCGGGGCGATTTTTCACCCGCGGGTGCGGGTACGGGTGCGATTTTTCACCCGCGAAGTTTTTTCTTGTGGGGCGGGTTTTGCTCCACCCGCCCGAACCCACCCCGTTGCCATCCCTACG
>JAUNZO010004456.1:0-23072 GCA_031894775.1 Chloris gayana | reverse complement strand
GGATTGGGATTCTCTGCATTAGCTGCTAGCTAATGCAGAGAACACTGTAGCTAGCATTAGACCCAACACCAAACCGTTCGATTGAAAATGGATAGACTAGATTGCACGCTACAGTAAAGTAAAAAATTCAACATCGTACTACCGGATACTGTTACTATAGTATTACTGTTTGAGTACTGTTCATCTTCTCACAGACTGCTGTAGCAACCCGTGCATTGCCTGGAATTTATACCTGTGTGTCAAGCTACTGCAGAGAACCCCGATCCATGGAAGACCACTACTACTTGTTGTACCTCCTACTCGCTCTGGTGTCGCTGCTCATCGTCCTCGACAAGAGCCGCCGGCGCTTGGCAAAGGCGCACGGCGAGCAGGGACAGCTTCCGGTGATCGGCACTTTGCACCACATCGCCCTAGCGGGCCAGCTCCCGCACCGCGCCATGCGTGACCTGGCGCGGCGCCACGGCCCCGTGATGCTGCTCCGGAACGGCGAGTTGCCCGCGCTGGTGGTGTCGTCGCGTGAGGCGGCGCGCGAGGTGTTGAAGACGGAGAGAAAAAAAAACAATTTTCAAAAGCATATATAGGTAGACCTGAAGGGGAAGCCCGCGTCCTCCCAGGGCGACGGGCGGAACCCTAGCCGTCCCCGCCGCCCCGGCCTTCCCCCGCTTCCTCCCTCACCCTGCCGCCGCCAGAGCAGGCTGCGAGCCTAAGCTCCGCAGCAACGAGGAAGGCGGCGGCCGGGTCTCTCCTTCCCCCACCGCTGCCTCCCACATCCCCTTCCCTCACCACCTTTCCCCCATTCATGCCGGCGAGGAGCTTCTGCGAGGACGGATCCGTGGCCTGGGCAGCCGGATCCGTGGAGGGAGCGCCCGGATCTGCGCCCGGCGGCGGTGCACCGAGGCGGGCGACGCGGTGGCGGCGTCGGAAGTGGCGACGCAGCGGCGGCGGTGCCCGAGGCGGGCGACGCGGTGGCGGCGCCGGGGCTCGTGTGCCGGATGCGGCGGCGGCGCTGGAGGCGGCTTGACGCGACACTGCGATGCGACGGCGATGGCGATGGTGAGCAGGTGGCGGCGGCGCTGGATGCCCGGGCGACGCGACGCGTTGTGGGGGCGGCGCAGGTTGCCCGGCGCGTTGACGGCGCCGGCTGGAGCGGCGACGACGGCGGCACCGACGCCCATGCAGACGGCGAAGTTTTCTGCGCAGCCAGGCTGCAGCGTCGATAGACGCGGCGCCGGCTCGCTGGATGGTGAGGCAACGTCTTTGGGCTGTCGGTGTGGCAGGGCGCTGAGAAGGATGTGCCGGAGCTGGTGCGGTGGCAAGGTTGCAGGTGTGGATGTCCACGACCGGCGGGCTGCTGCCACGCTGCCGACATGGTGGTGCGCCATGAGGACGCACACGCGTCGACAGTAGTTGGCGCACTGCCGGGAAGGATCGCAAAGGGCCGGCCAGCCGGCGCGCGGTCACCACGCGCGACGGCGAGATGTAGAGGGCGGTGTCGGGGTTGTGGCGCTCGCGCTGTGGAAGCTGCGAGCATTGTAGGCTTGGTTGGCGCGGTGTCCGGGAGACCGACAGGACGCACGGCATGGGGTGCGGGCCAGCTTGGGGATGGCGATGCATAGAACCGGGAGAAATCCTGCATGGTTTCATCCATGCCGATAACATACCTTGTTAAAGGCCTTGTCGAGGTTCTTGCCATTCCCGAGGCTCCATGGGCGAAAGCCCTGGCGGTGACGTTGAAGCGTCATTGCCTTCTTGAAGGCGCCAATCTGTAGCAACCCTTGTCCTTGCGTTGTTCATGTCGCGTCGGGTTGTTTGCGTGCGTGGTTGCGTGGTGTTGTGTTGTGTTGTGTGTGTGTCTGTGTATTCGTGGGACCGTACGGGTTCTTTCCCGCTTTCTTCTTAATATAATGAAGCGCAGCTCTCCTGCGTTTTCGAGAAAAAAAAAAAAAGGTGTTGAAGACGCACGACGCGGCGTTCGCGTCGCGGCCGCTGAGCACCACGGTGAGCGCTCTCTCCAGCGGCGGGCGGGACATCATCTTCGCGCCGTACGGGGAGCACTGGCGCCAGCTCCGCAAGATCGTCATCACGGAGCTCCTCAGCGCGCGCCGGGTCCTGTCCTTCCGCCCGATCCGCGAGCAGGAGGTGGCCGCCATGCTCAGACCGTGCGCCGCGGCCGCGGCGGGGTCGGAAGCCATAGACTTGCGCGAGCGGCTGGTCACCCTCGTGGCGGACGTCACAACGCGTGCCTTGGTCGGCGACCGGTGCAAGGACCGCGACGTGTTCCTGCGGGAGCTGGACCGGTCGCTTGAGCTCGCGGGCGGGTTCAACCCGGCCGACCTGTGGCCGTCCTCCTGGATCGTTCGACGGCTCAGCTCGTCGGTGCGCCGCGCCGAGGAGTGCCGGGACACGGTGTTCGGGATCCTCGACGGCATCATCGAGGAGCACGTGGAGAGGATGGACAACAACGGAGGTGTGGCAGAAGCCGAGGACCTTCTCGACGTTCTGCTCAAGATACAGAGGGATAGTGGCCTCCAGATCCCGCTGGACATGGAAGTCATCAAAATGGTCATTTTTGTAAGTGAAAGGGATCCGCGTGTCGTTTTTTCGATTTGCCAGCTACTATGTATCAGTGTCATTTTCGGGCCCATCGATTCATCGCGCTGATCAGCAGCTCTCTGCAGGAGATCTTCGGTGCTGGCAGCGAGACGACGGCGACGACGCTGGAGTGGGCCATGGTGGAACTCATACGTCACCCCGAGGCAATGGAGCGGGCGACCGCCGAGGTGCGGCGTGCGTTCGCCGCGCGCGAGACGGTGTCCGAGCAAGGTCTCAGCGAGCTCCAGTACCTGCAGCTGGTGATCCGGGAGACGCTGCGGCTGCACGCGCCCGTGCCGCTGCTGCTACCGCGGGAGTGCGGAGAGCCGTGCCGCGTGCTCGGGTACGACGTGCCCCTGGGCACCGCGGTGCTAGTGAACGTCTGGGCGCTGGGCCGCGACGAGAGGTACTGGCCCGGCGACCCCGAGGAGTTCCGGCCGGAGCGGTTCGAGGCCGACGGCGTTGCGGCGATGGACTTCAAGGGCGCCAACTTCGAGCTCCTACCGTTCGGTGCAGGTAGGAGGATATGCCCGGGGATCGGGTTCGGGATCGCCAATGTGGAGCTCGCGCTGGCCAGCCTCCTGTTCCACTTCGATTGGGAGGCACCCGCTGAGTTGGACGTGGCCGAGTTGTTCGGCATCACGGTGCGCCGGAAGTCCGACTTCATACTTCGTCCCATCCAACGCGTGCCTGTGGCGGCGCCCGGTTCGTGAGGTGGCTACTGGCTAGGCGTTGTTGTTTAAAGGTCTTACTAGTAGACTCGCTGCACTAGAAATAATGATGCCCTTTTTCTACAGAGTGATAGTTTTCAAGTCAAAGTGATCAGTGATGGTAATTTTCAGTTCCGAATCTTCCGTTGTTGGTAGCTTACTACTTTGGCGATTTTGCAATGGTAATCTCCTAATAAACTGGTTTACCCACAAGTAATGGTTTGTTCGAGGAAAATATGTGTGAGCGAGGTCAACGACAAGGCTGGCGAGTGGCGACAACCAACATGGAGTGACCTCGTTCATCCTCACATTTCTTTGTCTTTTTTACTTATTAGTCGTTTTGGGCTTGCAAACTCTGTAAGAACTATTTCTTTTTTATTTAATTGAAATGAGCGAATTTGGATAGATAAACCCCGCCGAAATTTCTCTAAAACAAATTCATCCAGAAATAATGGCTAGGTTGAAGCAAAAGTTGGCAAAGTTTCTCAAGATGCAGAACATATTCATGGCAAACGGAAACTCAAACAATACAAAAGTTACTCCTTCCGGATCAACCTAAATATTGCTATGTCTGAGATAATGGAAACCTTCTAGGATGTTGATACTTGCCAGCATTATGTTACATGATTATTATTTAGCAACCAACTCAGAACTAACATATTGCGATTCTGCTATGCCGCAGCATGTGGCGGCACTCGAACACTGGAGCGCAAGCACAGATCGCTCTTCCTGCGCACGGTGATGCCCATCTCCTCTGCCATGTCCACTTCACCTGTTGCTACTCCGTCCGGCAACTGCCAGTCGAAGTGGTAAAGCAGGGAAGCGAGCGCCAGCTCCATGTTTGCCTGCGCAAACGTTATGGCCGGGCACATCCTCCGCCCTGCTCCAAAGGGTATGTACTCAAAGTTGGTGCCCTTGAAATCAATTTTGACATCCTCAAACCTCTCTGGCTTAAACTCCTCAGCTTCATCCCAGTAACTTGGATCCCTTCCAATCGACCATGCGTTCACCAGGACCAGTGCACCTCTTGGTATGTCGAACCCACGGATCTTGCACGGTTCCATGCACTCTCTCGGCATCAACAGAGGCGTCGGCGCATGTAGCCTCAAGGTTTCCATGATGACAAGCTTTAGAAACCTCAAGTTGATTAATTCATCCTCGGTTACCCTGGCTTTGCCCTGCAGAGCTTGCCTCACCTCTGCTTGTGCTTTTTTCATCGCTTCAGGATTTCTCATGAGTTCAGACATGGTCCACAGGAGCGTTGTTGCTGTAGTCTCACTGCCTGCACCAAAGAGATCCTGCGCGTCCCATACATAGGAGAGAAATATAAATATTTATTATTAGTAGTACTTAAGTAAATGTACTGCTGGAAATCTTTTAAAAACAAGGGTGTTTAGGTGACTCGGCAGATGATTTTTACATTGATTCCAGCACATCAGACATTAATTTCGTAGAGAAGAGATTGTTTTTCAAAAAAAAAAATCTTTTTTTTCAATGAGATGAAAAGCACCCAGTTTCATAAAAGGAAAACGAATTTTTTTCTTTGCAAGAGGAAGCAGGGACGCACCACGATGGCTGCTTTTACGGTTCCCATGTCAAGTCCACCTTCCTCCTCTATCCTCAGAAGAACATCCATCAAGTCCTCCTTGTTGCCCGTGTTGTCATGGCCATCGACAAGATCCCCCTTCCGCTCCCGGTGCTGCTCGATGGCACAGTCCACCAGCTCCGTGATCTTGCGATGGAACGCCCGCGCCTTCCGCACCGTGCCGCCCACAGCACACATGAGCTTCGACGACGGGAACATGTCGCCGACGCTCATCCCGGGCTTTATCTCATTCAATCCCACCTCCAACACCTGGAGCAGCTCGTCCCTTCGCCCGAACCGATCGCCGAGGATGGCGTGCATCGCCGAGTCCGCCACGAACGCCGCCACCAGCGCGCTGACGTTCACGCGCTCGCCAGGCGGCGTCGCCGCGACGGCAGCGACGAGGCGCGCGGCCTCGTCCTCGCGGACGGCGCGGAAGGACCGCACGCGGGCGGCGCTGAACAGCTCGACGCTGCAGATCTTGCGGAGCTGGCGCCACCGCTCGCCGTAGGGCGCGAAGGCGATGCCCAGCCCTTCGTGGGCCGTGGCTCGGATGCTCAGCGTCATGGGCCGCGTCGCGAAGGTGGCGTCGTGCATCTTCAGCACCTCGCGCGCCGCGTCGCGGGACGAGATCACCACGGCGGGGACCTCGCCGAGCTGGAGGAACATGACGGGTGCGTCGAGCCGGCGCGCGAGGTCGGCCATAGCGCGGTGCATGAGCGGCTTTTTAATGAGGTGGTGGAGGCTGCCGATGATTGGGAGACGCCATGGCCCCGGTGGGAGCCTCGGCGGCGCTTCCTTGCTGGTCTCGTACCGTGGCCTGATGGAGATCACTAGGAGAAGCAGGAGGAGAGCCAACAAGAAGTAGCAATGGTCGCTGCAGCAAGAGTGGTCGCCAGGCTGCATGGCCTCACGTAGCATTTCTAACCCAGTGAGCAAAACAGTGCGTTGGCTTTTTTTGATAGGCTTTGGCTTGCTTTATATAGAAGAGTTAAGAGCTATAATAACTTCTTGTAGATAGATAGATGGCTGCCTAGATAGATTTATCCTAGGAGAAACCTGTAATTATTGTGGGGGTGGCTAATTATATGCTGGGCTATTTGAAGATATCATAATGATATCATTTTTGACAAAATCAAATATTCTTTATTTATATAGGCTATTCTCATGGGGATGTACTGGATGTGTTTCTGAGCATACCTGTCATGACGAAAAAACAAAGAAAATTTTCAGGTGGGGACGAGCATATCTTTAGGAGTCCATAGCCTCGGAGACGACCAATTATCGCCGTAAACATACACTATAAACAAAAATAAACTATAGTTTTGGAAGCCAAAAAACAATAGAGACGATAAAAAAATAGACCGTGGTTACGAGACAGGGACTCATCCGTAGCCACGGTTGATAAAGTGGGTCGCGGCTATAGAAAGAAACTCATCCGTAGCCACGGTCCACTTCCAAAAGCCCATTCCACAGCTCACTCACTATAAAAATAAAAAACTAACCCTACTCTCTTCACTCCTCTCTCCCTCTCTCCACTCCAACCGGTAGCCGCCGCTCTCTCTCTCCACTCATTCGAGGGCGGCGCGCGGGGGCTGGCCTCCTCCGAGGCGGCGTAGGTCGGCCACATCCTCCACGGCGGCACCCCCTCCCTCCACGGCAGCCTCCATCGGGCACGGCGGCGGCTCCCTCCCTCCCTCCCTCCGTCCGTCGGGCGGCGGCTCCACGACGGCTCCCTCCCTCCCTCCCTCGGGCGGCGGCTCCACGGCGTCCTCCACGGCGGCTCCCTCCCTCCCTCCGTCGGCCACGTCCTCCACGGCGGCTCCCTCCATCCGTCGGGCGGCGCGGGTCGGGGGCGACCGGATCTAGCCGCCCCCCATTCTCCGTCGGGCGGCGCGGGTCGGGGCGACCGGATCTGGCCACCCCCCATTCTCCGTCGGGCGACACGGGTTGGGGGTGGCCGGATCTTGCCGCCCCCATTCTCCGTCGGGCGACGCGGGTTGGGGTGGCCGGATCTGGCCGGCACCCTTCTCCAACGGGCGGCGCGGGTCCCGGGTGACGGCTTCGGTGGGCGACGTGGGTCCCGGACGGCGGTGGTCCACACGACGGCGGTGGCACACGAGGGGCTGCATCCGACCCCGTTTCCTCCACGTGGAGGCACCGACGGCTTGGGTGACGTGCGAGCCCACGTGGCCCCTCCTTTTTTGTTTTTTAGTTAGTACAATAGCCACGATTGGTCTCTTTTCCGTGTCTATTGTGCTTTATCTGTAGCCTCGGGCGTAGCCGCGGTTCCCATATCCACGCTACAGCCCCTTTAGAACCGTGGCTATAGTAAGCTTTTGTGATAGTGATAATAATAGGATCTGTATAGACTCCTCTCCTTTGATTCCAATTTTGTCAATCTGCAATCGGTAGAGACAAAGCATCCAAAAAATGACGATGGAGTGGGATGATCATTTTGAGGGACCAGCAGCTGAGAGGTTGCATTAGTGACATTAAACATGTTGGTCTCTTGATTTTTAAGGGAAGAAGAATGATAAGAGGGGAAGCCAATACAATGTATCCAATGGCTGAAAAAAGAAGCACATTTCCATGGGATGGTTGAAACAATGGAGATGATGTGGGTTGAGAGAAATAGCAATTATGGGTGCGTTTGATACGGCTTATAGAAGTGTTTATTAAAATTGTTAATGCTCAATAAGCACTTTAAAGTGCCAAACAACAAAATAAAAAAAATTGCTTATGTGTATAAGGCTATAAAGCACCTATAAGCACTTTGCAATTTTGTAGTAGTATAAACACTTTGAGTGAAGCAGCAAAACGTAACTTATAATGCTTATGTGTGTGAATAAGCAGTTTTGACGATGGATAAGCATAAGCAGTTTTGCCAAACGGATTGACTGCTTATGTACAATAAGCACTATAAGCAATTTTGACATAATAAAACAATATAATGGTTGCATATGCTAAAGATTTGTTACGTGAGCTCTGTGAAAATAATTCTTGCATGAAGCACTGCAAGCCCCACGCTTTTGAATTTGCTGCTGATCCTGACCCAACTTTATTTTTTACGGATTACTCTATCGAAATTTTTGTTTAATGTTCTCACGTGAAAAAATTCGAAGTAACTGAACATTTGGTTATTTATAGGGGCGTTTTCAGGTCCAATATAAAGCCATTATTTTTCCTCAACTAATGGCTATTAGTTGGATCTAACGGTGTAGATTAAATTTTAGAAGTTAATAACTAACGGTCATTAGTAAGGATAATATTGTCAAAATAATATGATTATAATACAAAAATTCATCATAGCTAATAAGTTAGTCAATTTTTACATGAATATTTTATAAAATATTTATTTTAAATTTGATTAATCATCATCATTATTATTGTAGTCAAGTTTTAGTGTAGTATAAAAAAATATTAATTTTTAGTGCAATTACTAAACTACCCTTGAACTAATGATCATTAGTTGAGGAAAAATAATGGTCATTATTTTGAACCTGAAAACCTCTGTATTTATACATTAGCATATAAACATTTTTTGGTAGTACAATTGCATCCATGAGAATTATTACTAGATACTACCGCTTAGACATGGCACACAAGTCATACGAAAGCCCTGCTGGTGCTTAGTTGACCGGTAAGGGCACTCGGACAAGCGGAACAAGCAGGAGGTCGTGGAGCCTACGAACCGTGACCCCCATCTCCTCCGTCATATCCAGGCTTGCCGCCTCCATCCCGCACGGCAGCTTCCAGTCGAAATGGTACAGGAGACCAGCGAGCGCGAGCTCAATATTTGCGAGCCCAAACGCCATTCCCGGGCACATCCGCCGCCCAGCTCCAAACGGTGTGTACTCGAAGTCCGTCCCCTTGAAATCAACCTTGCCATCCTCAAATCTCTCGGGCATGAACTCGTCAGGCGCGTCCCAGTACTCGGGGTCCCGGCTGATGGCCCACGCGTTCACGAGCACCATGGTGCCAGCCGGTATGTCGAACCCCAAAACTTGGCACGCGTTCCGGCATTCCCGGGGCAGAAGAAGTGGCGCAGGTGGGTGTAGCCGGAGTGCCTCCTTGATGACGAGGCGCAAGTAGTGCAGACCGCTCAGATCGTCCTCTGTTACCTCGCGCCGTCCGGCGAGTACTCGTCGGGCCTCGTCCTGTGCCTTCTGCATCACTCTCGGGTTCCTCATGAGCTCCGCCATGGTCCATTGCAGCGTCGTTGCCGCCGTCTCGCTGCCCCCAGCGAACATGTCCTGGTTCATGACAAGTAGCCGAATGAGCATAAGTACGTCATGGAAAATTCAACGTGACACATTTAGCTTTTGCTAGTTGGTAGCTGCTAGGCTGGAACGATGTACTGATGATACATGAATTGGTAACCCCAGCAAAATATTGTGTGCTTTAATCAAAGCAGGGTCCATCAATCTTGAGTGGTGTCTTTTCTCTAAAAAATTTTTCTGGAAGGTTTATCAGGTGTGTAATAGGGTGCTTACTCCGACCACTGACTTTATGTTGTCGGTCGTTAGTGGAAACTGCAGATCACCTTCCCTCTGGATCCTCAAGAGCACGTCGAGCAAGTCTTCCTTGCCGTCGTCGCAGGCGTCTCTGCTCTCCTCGTGCTCCCGGACGAGTGCGTCCAGGAACGCGGACACCTCCTCCCGATGCCGCTTCATGGTGCCGGGCATCCGGCTGACGAGCATGGCGAGACGCGACGACGGGTACAGGTCCGGCAGGCTCATCTTGGCGAACAGCTTGAGCCCGCGCTCCAGCATCATCAGGAACGAGTCCCGGTCCTTGAACTTGCTCCCGATGATGGCCCGAACGGACGAGTCCGCCGCGTACACCGACAGCGCCTCGCTCAGGTTCACCTGCGCCTCCGCCTTCGCCGCCGCCGCCACGGCGCGGAGGAGCCGGCGGGCCTCCTCCTCCCGCACCGGCCGGAAGGACTGGACGCGCCGCGCGCTGAGCAGCTCGACGGTGCAGATCTTGCGGGTCTGGCGCCACCCGTCGCCGTACGGAGCGAAGATGACGCCCTCGGCTCCCTCCGGGATGGCGAGGCGGACCATCCGGGTGAGGGGTCGCGTCGCAAATTGGAGGTCGCGCGTCTTCATCACCTCGCGCGCCGCGTCGGCGGAGGAGGCGACCACGACGTGGACCCCGCCGAGGCGGAGCAGCATGAGCGGGCCGTGGCGCGAGGCGAGGTCGCGCATGGCGCGGTGCGGGAGCGCACGGGCCAGGTGGTGCAGGTGGCCGATCACCGGGAGCGCCCACGGGGAGGGTGGCAGCCGGGCGTTGCTACCACGCCGGCGCGACGCCCGGGAGAGGAGTAGGAAGGGGAGGACAACAAGGAACGGGAGGAGGAGCAGGAGCACGGGCACCGGGAGCAACGCCATCGCCATGGCTTGGGTCTCGGATAGTCCGATGAGAGTGAGTGGCTGGAACTGGAACAGAGGAGAGCCAGCGTAGCAGAGCGCAAGTCAAGCATTGCTTTTGACAACAGTGTCCACGCTGCGAGTTCATTCGCCTAGCGTAGCTCTATTATTGCGAGTCTCCGACACGTCCAAACCAAGTCAAGTTTTTTTTAGACGAAAGACCCAAGGAGGGCCCTGCTTTAATAGAAAGCAACAGATTTTTTGGCTGGGGTTTCCAGCTTACACATTAGCGCTTACAGTTCACGACAAAGCAACAAACTCCAAGCCGCCGCTACCAAGTTACCGCAGGAAAGAAAACAAACAGCACAGCCACTTTACAAGACTAGCTAGCCAAGTTCTTCAAAACGGGTACGCCTAAGCTGATTAGCCTACTCCATTTCTTCCCCTCGTTGAGCATATGCGTTGCATCAGGTTAGACGCACACTCCGTAATCCTCGTCCTCCTTGCTTAGCATGCTCCATTTCTGCAATAGAATAGACATCTTTCGTATCAATGATTCAGGATTGTCCAGAATAATCTCTTTAAAAACAAAATTATTTCTGGTTAGCCAGATGGCCCAGCAGGTTGCAGCAATGATTAATGTCGTCAGATCCTTATTTTTACTACCCTTCCAATATGCCTCTTCATTTAGCTCTAAAATGTTATTTGGGGTTATTGTCCACCCTATGTAGTCTCTCAATTCGCACCAACACCATCTGGCTACAGCACACTCGAAGATAATATGTGAAGGTGTTTCCGTCTTTCCACACATCTTGCATTTCTCTCGATCCTTTCGACTTCTTTCTTTTTAGTTGTTTCGCTGCCTCAATTCTGTCTTTGTTGAGCAGCCACATGAAGATCTTCACTTTTAGGGGGATTTTTGCCTTCCACATTTCAGTCATTGATGTGAGTGTTGCCCCTGGGTTTAGTAACTCCTTGTATAGTGATTTCGTTGTGTAATTTCCAGATTTCTCTAGCTCCCATTTCACCGTATCTGGATTTGGAGTTAGCTTTATATTGTGTAACTGTGTTTGAAGCTTGTCGGTGTACTAGGATCGGGGCCCCCACACCGCCTACTACATAAGCGAAGCCCACGAGGCCCGGGAAGACCGGAGGAGCGGGAGCGTCGGGGGAACGAAGCTTCCCGGTAGCTTCCTCCGACGCCCCAACCACCCGGAGTTAATGCGGCACTCGAGTGCTCGTGGCGACGCCGCAGCCCGACAGGACGTGCGCGCGGCTTCCCCGTGCGCCGCGCCTCGGGAAGCCGCTCCGCCACGGTGCCGGGAGGGCTCTCGACCAATGGGGTGGAAGAGATTCGGAACACGAACCGAGGAGAAGAGACCGCGACGGATTTAGTCGGGATCGTGTCGGGGTATCTCGGGAAGGACCGGACCCCCACCGGGTGTCCGGGTACCCCCGGGTACTTGTACAGTGCCCTTCTCCTTATCCTATAAAAGGAGGGGAGACTCCAGTGTAGAGAAAGAGAACATCCGAAAACACACACATTAGCGGGACGTAGGGTATTACGCACCCGGTGCGGCCCGAACTCGGATAACTCTCCGTGTTTTTACTCACTTGAATCGTCTACGCTAACGCGCGAGCAAATCCGTTCTTCCCCGAACCTATCCCAAGGGAGCCTTGACAGGCCTCCATTTGGAGGTGTGCTCACACACCGACATTTGGCGCGCCGGGTAGGGGAAGAGAGGCGTTGTTTTCCCCATTCTTCGTTTGCGGATCTTGCTTTTCTTCTATTTGGAAAACTCTGTTTTTCCCCTTTTCGCCCGTATTGCTTTGCCTTTGATTAAGCTAACCTCACTTTGTTTGTTCTTGCTATGAACGTTGGGTGGAATCCTTGACTCCGCGAGACACGCCCCGCCCACTCCTTTGTGCTGGCTCCTTCCCGCGCGTCTCGCTCGAGCTTGTGCGGCGATCGCGACTCGGCGACGCTCGGGGGCTCCTATCACCCGCGGTAGCGGCGATGGCGCTCGGAAGCGCGTCTACGACGACACCGGGCACGCCGTGTCGACGGTTGCAGCTACCCGGGGCAAGCAGCAGGTCCCCGGATAGCATGCGGAAGACCCGAGCGCGTCTCCGACTACCCGGACAATGTCTCCGACTACCCGGGCGACGTCTCCGGCGACTACTCCGGCGAGCGCGTCTCCGACTACCCGGGCGACGTCTCCGGCGACTACTCCGCCGACTACTCCGGCGAGCGCGTCTCCGACTACCCGGGCGACGTCTCCAACTACTCCGGCGAGCACGTCTCCGACTACCGGACGACGTCTCCGACAACCCGGCGACGGCGGCGGCTACTCGGGCGTGGCTCCGACTACCCGGATACAACGGAGACAGTTTGGCCCCACTTCCGGCCACCTTACCGACCGATCATAAATGTCGAAAAAACTATGGTACAGCTGGAAGAGTTCTTGAAGTGAGGATGACCCCTGCGCACGCCCTGGTCGTCTCGTGCACCGAGACGAGGCCACCGCGTCGAGCCTCGTCAAAGGGCGAGACCCCGGGGACCAGAAATCTTGCGCCCTGCGCAATGAGATTATGGTACCCGGTCTAACCCGACAGGCCGACTACCGGTTCGGTCAAGTCAAGGCGCACGTGGCACCGGTGTGGTTTAGGGACGCCCCGACTTCGAAACTCTTGTGATTGTGCCTAAGTATTTCCCACATAGATGATCGGGCAAAGAAGACATGACGATCGCGACGGGGACAAGTTGACCTCATCGCCAACCACCTCGGCGTCCGGCAATGAGCTCGGGGGCTCCTGTCGGTGTATCGGGATCGGGGGCCCCCACACCGCCTACTACATAAGCGAAGCCCACGAGGCCCATGAAGACCGGAGGAGCGGGAGCGTCGGGGGGGAGCGAAGCTTCCCGGTAGCTTCCTCCGACGCCCCAACCACCCGGAGTTAATGCGGCACTCGAGTGCTCGTGGCGACGCCGCAGCCCGACAGGACGTGCGCGCAGCTTCCCCGTGCGCCGCGCCTCGGGAAGCCGCTCTGCCACGGTGCCGGGAGGGCTCTCGACCAATGGGGTGGAAGAGATTCGGAACACGAACCGAGGAGAAGAGACCGCGACGGATTTAGTCGGGATCGTGTCGGGGTATCTCGGGAAGGACCGGACCCCCACCGGGTGTCCGGGTACCCCCGGGTACTTGTACGGTGCCCTTCTCCTTATCCTATAAAAGGAGGGGAGACTCCGATGTAGAGAAAGAGAACATCTGAAAACACACACACATTAGCGGGACGTAGGGTATTACGCACCCGGTGCGGCCCGAACCTGGATAACTCTCCGTGTTCTTACTCACTTGAATCGTCTACGCTAACGCGCGAGCAAATCCGTTCTTCCCCGAACCTATCCCAAGGGAGCCTTGACAGGCCCCCATTTGGAGGTGTGCTCACACACCGACAAAGCTCATCCCACTCCATAAGTTCTCTAGGCCCAAAATTTCTTCCGAATGTTAGCTTACATACACTGTCCTCAAATACTTCCGCTAGTGTTGCTTCTTGTTGATCACATATTCTGAAAATGTTATTGTAAGTTATCTTTAGGGGGCAGTTATCTATCCAGAGATCTCTCCAAAATCTAATTTTCTTGCCGTTGCCGTGCACATATCTAACTCCCCGGCTGAACGCTCTCCCTGCCTCGTGCAGACCTTTCCAAAATTGTGAGTCACCTTGCGGGTTGCTACTGTAAAAGCCCTTATCACCCAGGTATTTTCTTCTCAATAGCTCTGTACAGGGGTCCTTATCTCCTCTCTCTAATTCGTAAATCCACTTCCCTAGTAAACAGATATTCATTGTTCTGGTCTCTATAAAGCCCAAACCTCCAAACTCTTTTGGTGTACTTAGTGCCTCCCATTTTACCATATGATACCTCCTTTTCTGCTCTATCCCGTGCCAGAAAAAGTTAGCTCTCTCAGAGTCCATGTCCTCATGGAGATTTTCTGGGAGAAGATAGAATCCCATTGTATACATTGGGATGGAGCTGAGGCAGCTATTCTCCAGAACTGACTTACCCCCGTATGAAAGGTAGTTACACTGCCAAGCTCCCAGTCTGTTTCTAATCTTATTTTTGATATGCATGAGGTCTGCTGCTCTAATAATGTTATTGCTAATAGGAATACCCAAGTAAGTCATTGGGAATGATCCCTCCTTGCAGTTTAGCATCTTAGCCACTTCTAGCTGCTCTTGTTTGGATATACCTATCCCAATTACTTCGCTTTTCTCATAATTAATTTGTAACCCTGACATCAACTCAAAGCAGTAAAGGATGAGCTTTATATTTCTAATGGAGTCTTCCCCTTTGTCTATCATTATTACTGTGTCGTCAGCATATTGTAGGTGGGTCAGACCACCATCTACCAAATGTGGAATCAAACCTTTCACATAACCTTTATCTCTAGCTCTGCTGATTATGGTTCCCAGCGCATCTGCTACTAGGTTGAACAAAAGTGGTGACAGTGGGTCCCCTTGTCTTAAGCCTTTGTATGTTCTGAAGTAATTTCCTGGTTTACCATTGAGATTTATTCCCACTTTGCCACCTTCCACTGCCTGTTTTATCCAGCTTATCCATCTATCTGGGAAGTTCTTTTTCCTCATAACTTCTTCCAGGAAGTTCCAGTGTACTTTATCGTATGCCTTCACAAAGTCTAACTTCAAAATTATTCCTGGTTTCTTCTTTCTTTCTAATTCATGGATTGTTTCATGAATTATTACCACTCCTTCTAATATGTTTCTTCCTGGTATGAACGCTGTTTGTGTGGGGCTGATCACTTTATCTGCCACTTTCGTCAGCCTATTAGCTAGAATTTTTGTTATGATCTTGTACGACACATTTAGCAAGCATATCGGTCGATATTGCTTGATGTTGTTTGCTTCTCTCATTTTTGGGATCAGGGTGATTAATCCATAGTTCAATCTGCTGAGATTTAACTTTCCTTCATGAAGTCTATCCAGCATCTCTTTAATAATGTTTTTTACCTTGTTTTCAAACTCTTTGTAGAAGCCTACAGGAAAACTGTCTGGGCCTGGTGATGTATTGCTCTTCATTTCCTTAATTGCAGTATCGATTTCCTCCATTACGAACGGAGCGTCCAGCAGAAGTCTATCATTTTCTTCTAAGCTTCCTTTGTGGCTCCATAGGTCTTCTTGGAGTTTTATCTCACTTTCTTTCTCGCTGCCGAAAAGGCTCTTATAATATTTTTCTATATGTTCCTTTATTTCCTTATGGTCTGTGAGTGTCGTGTCTTCCTCCTCTATATGTGTGATCTCACACTTTCTTTTCCTTCCATTTGCTATCTTGTGAAAATAGTTAGTATTTGCATCACCTTTCAGCAACCAGGTCTCCTCACAGACCAAGGCCCCGTTCGTTTCCACACTCTAAAATTTAGATACTGTCACATCAAAGAGAATCTTATTATTTAGTAGTATTTTTATTAATTTAATAACAAAACCTATGTCGCGACCCCCTCTAATTTGCGAGACGAATCTAATGATCCTAATTAATCTATGTTTTGCTACAGTGATGCTGCAGTAAACATCTTCTAATAACATTATAATTACCCTCGTTGGATTCGTCTCGTGAATTAGATAGGAGTCTGCAATTAGTTTCGAGATTAGACTTTATTTAAGTACTCCAAAATGATAAAATTCTCTTTGATTTGACCTCTAAAAATTAGATAGGGGAAACGAACCGGGTCCAAGTCAAGTTGGACACTGACGTTTTTGTTTTCTTATATTTGTTTATCCTCAGATCTGATTCGAGGCACCATGTTCTGTTCGACAATAGGAACCTGGACGGGGACATGCTGCCAGGGAACTGAGTTATTTAAACAGCCAGACGTGGACAGTTTTTGGCACAAGGCCTAATGGACGACGGCAGCGGCACGTTAACGAGCCCGAACGTCATACCAGGACGACGGCAGCGGCACGCGGAGAATGGGGCGGAGTGGCAGGTCGGACTTCCGACGCGCGGTGAGGCCAAACGCCTCGGTCATGTCGAACTCCGCGGGCACCTCCCAGTCGAAATGGAACAAGAGGCTAGCAAGCCCCAGCTCCACGTTAACGAGCCCGAACGTCATACCAGGACACATCCTCCGGCCCGAGCCAAACGGCAGGAATTCGAAGTCGGCGCCCTTGAAGTTCGCCGCGACGTCGTACGCCTCGAACCGCTCGGGTTGGAACTCCTCGGGATCGCCAGGCCAGTACCGCCCGTCGCGGCCCAGCGCCCAGACGTTCACTAGCACCCTGGTGCCACGAGGCACGTCGTACCCGAGCACACGGCACGCCTCCCGGCACTCCCGCGGGAGGAGCAGCGGCGCGGGCGCGTGCGGCGTGCAGCCGCAGCGTCTCCCGGATCACCAGCTGCAGGTACCGGAGCTCGCCGAGCTTTTGCTCGTGCACCCTGCCGTGCCTGGCGAAGGCGCGCCGCACTTCAGTCGTCGCCCGCTCCATTGCCTTGTGGTGGCGGATGAGCTCCACAATGGCCCACTCCAGTGTGGTCGATGTCGTCTCGCTGCCAGCGGCGAAGATCTCCTGCACATGGCACGCACGCGTTTTTCAAGAAATACAAGAAATTCGTCGGCACGAAAGTGATAGATTTGCCAATAGGACGGAAACAATCACATACAAAGATGACAGATTTGATGTCGTCCGTCTCGAGCGGGAACCGGAGGCTGCCATCCCTCTGTATCTTCAGGAGCACGTCTAGAAGGTCCTCAGCCTCGCTACCGCTGCCACCATTATCGATTCTCTCCAGGTGCTCTTTGATGATGCCGTCGAGGATCCCGAACACTGTGTCGCGGCCCTCCTCCGCGCGGCGCACCGACGAGCTGAGCCGACGGACGGGCCAGGAGGATGACCACACGTCGACGGGGTTCAACCCGGCCGAGAGCTCGGCCGCGACGTCCACCTCCTGGAGCAGCCTGTCACGGTCCTTGCACCGGTCGCCGAGCACGGCGCGCGACATGGTGTCCGCCACGAACGCCCTGAGCTGCTCGCGCATCTCGATGGTGTGCGACCCCGCCGCGGGCACGGCGCACGTGCGTAGCAGGGCAGACAACTCCTGCTCGCGAATGGGACGGAAGGAGAGGACCCACCGCGCGTTGAACACCTCCGTGACGGAGACCTTGCGGAGCTGGTGCCAGTACTCTCCGTACGGCGCGAACAGCATGCCCTGGCCGCGTCCGTAGATCGCGCTCACCGTGGTGCTCTGCGGCCGCGAGGCGAACGTCGTGTCGTGCGTCTTCATCACCTCGCGGGCTGACTCACGGGAGGAGATCACCAGCGTCGGGACCTCACCGATCCGGAGCAGCATCACCGGGCCGTGGTGCCGTGCTAGGTCCCGCATCGCGTGGTGCGGGAGCTTTCCCACGATACGGTGCAGGCTGCCGACGACTGGAAGCTGCCGCGGCCCCGGTGCCAGCCGCATGCCAGCGTCCTGTTTGGAGACCGAGAACCGAAGCTTGCGGGCGAGCACAATGAGCAGCGACACGACAGCAAATGCGAGGTATAGTTGGTCTTTCATTTTTAATTGGTGTGTGCAGATGCACAATGCATGCTTCGAAGCTCAACTGATAATTGTTACCCCAGCTAAGTAGCAGGCGCAAGAAACAGAAGAGCCGTTTAACTTTCGATAATCCACGTGAATTCAATATGATTGCAATGTTTGACAACCGTAACATGTATATGTGTAATTTTTTTCATGTGCTTTTGCATGCTAGACAGAATGCCCATATGTAACAATCTTTGCGTTCCAATCTTGCACGTTGAAAGAGCACACATAATATTTTTTTCACATTTTATACATCTCAATCAACTGATTCAATCAACGGTAAACTTCATTGTTTTGCTTTTTCTTTCTAGGATTATGCATTATACAATGTTGTTGTAGAATAAAAATGTTAATATATACATAATATTGTCTTAAATTATTGAATCTAGATATGATGAGTCTGAACATTGATTGAAACTTTTTTTTAGTAAATTAAACCTGCCAGACCATTCCAAATTCCCCTTTTATGCTTATATATGATATTCTCCGATTATGTTTATAAGCACATTTATCTAGGTGATGATTAATCTAGCATGGTCATTCACCTTTCACTTTCATTATAACATCTGGTTTTGCAACAGGTAGAGTTAACAAGATCATTCCTTTGCCAAAAAGAAAAAAAAGATCATTGTCAATTAACATCAAGAGAAATCAAGAAACATATTGTGAACCATATAGCTCTACGTTTCTTTTTTTAGAACACACCTGGGTGCGTGTTTCATTAAGAGGAAGAGTAGAAAGTACAAACTAGCACCGCGGAGAGCGCTTAAACCTGTACACGAAGAACACACAAGTTTGAAACGCTCCGGTTACAAAGGTTTCGAGCGACTTATAGACATAATTGGAGCACTGTCTGTTAACAAGATTATCCCTTATCCATACCCGCGCCTCGTCTGTTATTGTTTGCAGCATTGTCGTGACTTGTTTGGCGACGCCTTGGAAGACCTGGCGATTCCGTTCTTTCCATATCTCCCAAGAAATCAGAAGAAGGAGACAGTCGAAGCCCTTTCGGTCGTGTTTGGGGAGTTGTTTCCTTGAAGGCAACCACCAATCCGAAATTTCATGGCCCGAGTTAGGGGCGAGGCTGCGCCGGCCTGACGACCTGAGGAATTTGAACCAAATTTGCTTGTTGTAGGGGCACTCTAGGAGGAGGTGTTCAATTATTTCGAGGAGCAGGGTCCATTGTTCTGCAACTTGTGCCGCTGTAGTCTGTCATTGGTCCTGACCCGGCCAGGCAGCGCGAGCCACATGAAGAATTTCACTTTCTGTGGCGCCCGCGTCTTGGCTAGTTCCTTGGCGCCGGCTATGGAGTATTGTCCAGTGAAGAAGGCGAGATAAGCTGAAGCTGAGGAGTAGGTACCCGATGATGACCAGACCAGCGCCAAATGAACTTGTATTGACGCTCCGGGATCATGTTGATTTGCTCGAGGATGTCCACCAGATGGAGGAACTGACGAAAGATACGGACGGTCCTTGAAGCTCTACGTTTTTTTTTAGAATAGGTAATTCATAGATTATTATAAAAACCATATGTCACTTTACATATCCTAGCTGTCTTGATAAATGTGAAGAACAGAAGACACATTTTTCTTTACTAAAATCATCAAAAACCTGCGAGATCATTCCAAATGTTCCTTCTTATGTTTATAGATGATTATTTTTTTCAAAGTGAAGACCACATCATAATACGAAGTAAAAAAAAGAACATTACAACAAGAGCCTTAGGTACAGCCTAATAATTCCTTTTCACTGAAATACTGAATATCAGTACCATTCTGATTGAACTACATACTCTATGAAAGAATATTGAGTATAATTGTGATAGCACTTTGCTCTAAAAGTGTGTTGGTACCTGAAATTATCCAATGCAATGCTGTTCGGACGACGGGCACCTACAACCTGGCCGCCGCTGTTCCCGGTGCAGGACAACCAAGATGTGCACACAAACCTGGCCTCAAGGCAGGTCCTCCTTGTTCGGTTCACCGCGAGAGATCGAGGCGAGGTGGTTCACTTATCTTACCAGGCGAGATGGTTGCTTTTCCGTTGGTATTCGTATATCTTGCCACTTTGCCAGATGCGCCGGCGGCAAGCGCTCGGCGATGGCGTTGCACTGTGGCCATTGACAGGTCACGCGAAAGGATCGATCGCGGCAGACACCATCGGGTCAGACGGGCCGTTCGGTACTGGTCGAGTTTTAACCACGGATTCTCTTTATGTAAATTATCGCTGGTCGATGGTCGTGCACAAGTCAAACTTTCTGGTTGGATTGCCTCTTCTCTATCTCTACTCCTTAATAAGTTTGATGAACACGTCCACGCCGTACGCCCGTACGCCCACAACTAATAGGGATCAAGTACATATCTGAATAGGTCTCTTCCACGATTGATTCTAGGGTCCGTTAGAGATACCATAAAACGTATACCGCTAGAGATAGAGTCCGTGGATTCTTCCAGCCACAAGAAGCCGCGGCTCCCGCGGGCTCCAGTTCTCCATCGGGCAAGCCCTGGGCGGGCACATGCGACGCCACCGAAGAGAGAGAGAGAGAGAGAGAGAGAGAGAGAGAGAGAACGATGCTTAGTCCAGACTTGGACCTGGGTCAAGTTGGGTCATGTTCTAAAGAGAAATCTCATGCATGTGTGTTACGATGGGTTAGAGTCATATAGGTTTGGTAGTGGGCCGTTCATTTTAATTAGCAGAGTGCCCGTGCGTTGCTACGGGTGAAAACACACATATGCATACAAATGAAAAGGCAACCAAGCCTTATGGGCACTGAACTTACATCATGGTATCACATTCCTAGCTAACAATCTTCAGAAAGTGCAGTTTCAGTTATTTGCAAGTTCAGATCATGCAACTATCTGATGCATGCTTGTAGAGGAAGCAGGTAACAAATATAGGGCAATTAATGCAACCCGTTTAACTTATTCTCACTATAACTGGATTTTTACATCATGGTTTATCTATAATACAAAAGGGTATATGGTAGAAGAAAATTCACGTTCCAGGGGTGTATAAACATAGAGAGAAGTGAAAATGTTTGACACAAAAAATAAAATATCTTTGCACTTCTTGGACTTCATCTAGCAACTAACAAACACCAGATGATTCGGTTTTGTTAAACTGGAACTGGAAGTAAGTTTTCATTAAAAAGATGCAAATTTGTATATATGTTGGGAGGGAGTCCGGAGAGAACTTAACACTGCCGAAGAGCTATTAAGAGAACTTATCAACATCGTTAATCACATCCATTAATATTAATTCTAATGAACTAACTACTCGTGCATCCACCAAAATTGATCTGCAGGCTTGGACATGTAAGGCACAAAAACAATTAACAATCAACATGTTCCCTTTCAAGTGATCTTTCAAACTAAAATTCAAAACTGGTCAATCAACAGAATTTCAGAAGTAGGAAACAGTCTTAGATCACGTTGTGCATAGGTAATATTCAAACTTTAAGGCCTTAAGAAATGCCCACAAAATCAGGAGCTTGAACTGAATCTGAAAGTCTTACGCGAAGGTTTCAGACTGAACTTAAAATTACAAGAAGCAATCAATAATCAATATATTTCCTAGAATATTTATCCGAACTCAACACATTAGAACTCTATGGAAAGATAAATCAATTTGCTACCAGTATTTACATTGAACTCTTGGACAGATTCAGTCTCAAAAATATTTTAATACTCTCAGGAAAATTGAAACTTGTCAATAAACGTCGATCATAACGGAACTGTAAATGGAAAGCAACATTCAGAATGTGAGATGTCTTAATATACTCAACTAATTAAAAGACGTTGCTTCTTCTTTTTCCTTCTACGTACAGTGATCTGCAGCCAACAATGTGGAAAATGGAAGGGATGACACACATTTGCTTCCAATCAAAAAATAACATCGGGCTTGGCGACCAAATAGGCCAACATTTGCTTGACAGCCCACAAATGAAAGCCCAGACAATGAATGAAAGCCCACAAATAAAACAAAGAATGAAAGCTCATGAAAAAAAGAGACGATCGGGGTCGTCTTTTTCCTCACACAAGAGACGCCGCCGTCCGCCATGGCTGTAAACTTGTGCTCATATTGACAGCTAAAACGGGTTTAAGGATGGCTGAAAAATCAGAAAAACGGAACTGCAATGACACAGCAAACTAACCTAGGGTGTTCTTCAAATTTTCCTTCGCTGCTTCTCGACATGTCGTAGTTGTTGGACGTAGGAAAAATTCGGAAAGAACGTACGGCAGCGCTGGAAGCCACTTGAGGCGTCTAAATATGCACGGGAATTAGTTTTAAAGGTATCATGTGCGAAGCGAAACCAAACTTGATCGGACTCCAAAACTTTGAAAGATCGTAACAAACTTTGATTATGTACTTCTGATCGGAACTGGACTGGAGTCTACATTTAACTCTTCATAAGAAAGGATGTATCTCGGGGTGTACGGCAGAATTTTTCGGGGTGAAGATGGTAGGGATAGGAATCAGGACTGCTAAAAGGACTCCGGATACAAAACGATCTAGTTTTTACGAACCGGACCTTGTGGCAGACTCCAAATACAAAGTGTACTCCTTAATAAGTTTGATGAACACGTCCACGCCGTACGCCCACAACTAATAGGGATCAAGTACATATCTGAATAGGTCTCTTCCACGATTGATTCTAGGGTCCGTTAGAGATACCATAAAACGTATACCGCTAGAGATAGAGTTTGTGGGTTCTTCCAGCCACAAGAAGCCGCGGCTCCCGCGGGCTCCAGTTCTCCATCGAGCAAGCCCTGGGCGGGCACATGCAACGCCACCGAAGAGAGAGAGAGAGAGAGAGAGAGAGAGAGAACGATGCTTAGTCCAGACTTGGACCTGGGTCAAGTTGGGTCATGTTCTAAAGAGAAATCTCATGCATGTGTGTTACGATGGGTTAGAGTCATATAAGTTTGGTAGTGGGCCGTTCATTTTAATTAGCTAGCGTTCTGTAGTTGAGCGTCACAATTTTGACCAGGTGCATAAGCTTAGCCGTTTAACCGTCACTTAGTTTGATTTTTTGCTTCAATTTGCAAGTGTTATGCAGTTCAGCCTACAACATGTTACATGAACATTGATATGATTAGTAGATAATAGTTCAAATTTTTGGTATAGTGATTAGTTGTGGTTTTTTTTAAGAAAAAAATCAGCATTCAAATTTTATAATATCCGTAGCAACGCATGGGTATTTTGCT
>JAUNZO010004455.1:0-17728 GCA_031894775.1 Chloris gayana | reverse complement strand
CACCCTACAATGCAAGAAGAACCAGCGAGGTTCAAGACAAAAATTCTCTGAGCACGAGGTTTGGGAGGTTGTCAAAGGGCTGCCCTCGAATAAAGCTCCGGGGCCGGATGGGTTTAGGGGAGGTTCTTCAAAACTTGCTGGGATATCATCAAACATGACGTAATGGCGGCTATTGGGGCCATCCAGTGTGGAGATGCACGAAAGTTACATCTGCTCAATTCAGCATTCATGGTTCTCATTCCCAAGAGAGAGGATCCGGTGGGCATTGGCGATTATCGCCCAATCAGCTTGGTGCACAGCATTGGCAAGCTTGTCACTAAGATTATGGCTCAACGACTGGCCCCGAGACTACAGACTATGATCGCACCGAACTAGAGTGCATTCATTCGAGGAAGATGCATCCACGATAACTACCTCCTGGTCCACCACATGACTAGGTTCTTGCACAGTCAACGGAAATCATGCCTGATGCTCAAGCTCGATATCACCAAGGCCTTCGACTCTGTGTCTTGGGCCTTTCTTCTTGAGGTCCTCACACACCGGGGTTTGGATACATTTGGAGGCGCCTGTTATGCAATCTCCTAACCTCCTCCTCCACCCGGGTGATGCTTAATGGCGAACCAGGAAAGCCTGTCGGACACCATCGGGGGCTTCGACAAGGGGACCCTTTATCCCTAATGTTGTTTATCATCGTAATGGATGTCTTAAGCCGGCTGATTTCCAGAGCTGAGGAGCTTTCTCTGTTGGAGCCGCTCTCAACACGGCCCCTGCAACACCGCATCTCTCTGTACGCGGACGACGTAGTGTTGTTCACCAAACCCAAGCAGGAGGACTTGGCTTTGATCAAAGCCTTGCTGTGCAAGTTCGGCCAGGCTTCCGGTCTGCATGCGAACCTTAACAAATCTTCTATCCTTCCCTTACACCGTGCGGAAGACCTATTGGATCGCGTAAAAGAGAGCATGGATTGTCAGGTGGCCTCCTTCCCATGCAAATATCCGGGTCCGCCTCGCTCGATCACCAGACTGTCCAAGACCGATCTCCAACCGATTCTGGACAGAATCGCGGATAAGCTACCCGGATGGAAAGCAGCGCTGCTCGACAAATCGGGACGGTTGATCCTAATCAAAGCTGTCCTAACAGCGATTCCAATCTACTTGCTCATTGCCCTGGACGTTCCGCGCTGGTTCATCAAAGCAGTTGACAAATGGAGGCGGGGCTTTCTCCGGCGGGGACGAAGGGACATTCGGAGCGGGCACTGCCCTGTGGCATGGCAGAGGGTTACGAGGCCACTGCATCCGGGTGGCCTTGGAGTCCATGATCTCCGGATCATGTCATGGGCTCTCCGCTTGCGGTGGCTCCGGTTGGAGAAAACTCAGCCGAGCAGGCCATGGGGTCTCATCCAAGTTCACGTCCCCAAGCCGGTCCGGGACATGTTCGCCATCTCTGTCTCCTCCTCCGTAGGTGACGGGAGTTCCATCCTCTTCTGGTCCGATAGATGGATACAGGGTAGGACTGCGGCCGAGGTTGCGCCGGACTTGATGCCCTTCGTCCGGCGCCGAGGATGGAGAAAGAGATCTGTTCGCGACGCCATTCAAGGGAGTGAGTGGCAGCATGATATCATCGGAGGACTTTCGGTGCTAGCGATCCGGCAAATGCTGCTTCTCCATGCATTAGTCCAGCAGACTGCCCTCGACGATGGTGAACCGGCTAGACACGCCCGGCTTCCATCGGTCTCGGGAGAGTTCTCTTCCAAGTCAGCGTATGAGAGGTTCTTCACCGGGGCAGTCGGTTTTGAACCGCACAAAAGGATCTGGAAAACCTGGGCGCCGTTAAAGGCAAAAATCTTCACCTGGCTTGCATCTTGGAATAGGTGCTGGACGGCAGACCGACTTCGCCGACGTGGATTACCCCACCCATCAGTCTGCCCACTCTGTGACCAAGCGGAAGAAAACATTGACCATCTCCTCGTTGGCTGCGTGTTCACCCGGGAGGTTTGGTTTCACGTGCTGCGCTGGATTGGGCTTGAACGCCTAATGCCAACAGGAGGCGACGACGATCTATTCCAGTCTTGGTGGCGTCGAGCCTCCCGCCGAGCTGGAACCGAATGTAGAAAGGGAGCCAACTCTCTAATCATCCTAACGATGTGGTCGCTTCGGAAACACCGTAATCGGGTGATATTCGACAAGATCCCACCTGCGGCAAACATGGTGATCCGGGAGATCCAAGAAGAAGCAAGAAACTGGGCGCAGGCCGGGGCGAGACTTCTTGACAGCTGCTGCCTCAAACCTAGAGCGTTGTGTTGGGTTCTGGTTGTTTGTTTTTTCTTCCTAAGCGTTCTTTGACCAATTTTTGTAACTACATCGGTTCGGACTCTTTCCTTCTTAATGAATGACGCGCAGCTCTCCTGCGTGTTCGAGAAAAAAAAATTCGCCGGCGCGAACCAATCGATTATTGAGTCGCGCCAGGAGACTAGCTACGTCATCGCGGTGTATTTCTGACCAAATGAGTGGCCGTGCTGACCTGGACACTTGCACTTCGGCCGTGGTAGCAGTCAACACGACGCTAATTCCGATCAGAGGCCACCCGAGGTCTATATAGCTGCCTGTGTCGCGGGGAACGGCCGGATGGCAATTAGTGTGGCGCACTTGTCTGCGGCATGGTTCCAATCCTCGGACGTGCTCCTGGCTCTGCTCGCCGCGAATGCAACGGCTCTCGTGCGCGCCGAGGACACGGTCGCCGCGGGCCGGCCACGCTCCGGCGAAGATAAGAAGCTCGTCTCCCGAGGCGGCAAGTTCGCGCTGGGGTTCTTCCGGCCAGGTGATTGAGATTTCCCTTTCTGCGGCACCCAGCTTTGCGTGCATAGAATTGATGGGAATGTACTTTGACTCTCGTGTGTTTCTTGGCTCGCCCTGTTGATTTCCCGCAGACGAAGGAGACTCCGGCAGCTGGTACGTTGGCATCTGGTACCACAACATCTCGGAGCGGACGCCGGTGTGGCGGTGGCCAACCGCGACCGGCCGATCTCCGACCCGACCGCCTCGCGGCTCACCATTGCGGCCGACGGCAACCTCGTCCTGCTCGACGGGTCCGGCACGCTCGCCTGGTCCCACGAATGCCAGCATCAGTAATACCAAAAACGGGAACGCGGCGGTGGTGGCCGTCCTCCTCGACACGGGCAACCTGGTGCTCGCTCCGGCGTCGAGCAACGCCTCCGATCACGTGCTCTGGCAAAGCTTCGACCACATTGGCGACACATGGCTACCCGGCGCGAAGCTGCGGCGGAACAAGGTCATCGGCGACGTCTAGGGGATGATCTAGCGGGGACCCCGCCTCGGGGCCGTACACGCTGGGGCTGTACGCCCCCGGCGGCGGGCCGCAGCTCGTGTTGCTGCGGAACGGCAAGCGGGAGGACTACTGGGCCGGCGCCGACTGGAGCGGCCGGACCTTCATCGGCGCGTCGGACGACGGCGGTAACAGTCTGTACCGCTTCCGGTTCGTGGACAGCGACCGGGAGAGCTACTTAACCTACAGCTTCGGCGACAACTCCACCACGGCGTCGTACCGCTTCGTAACGGACGCGTCCGGGCATGGCTGGAGGCCAAGCAGGAATGGGTCCTGATTTACACGATGCCCGGCGGGGGCCGGGCGCCGAGCCGCGATTCTGCGGTGCCTTCGACGTGTGCGGCGGGGGCCGTCGTCGCCACCGGAGCCTCTGGCTCCTTCTGTGACTGGGGCGGGGGCCGTGCGCAATGACGAGCCAAAGGGAACGGAGGACCGGGATCGCCGTCGTCGGGGCAGTCGCCATGGTCTGCGTCGTGGTCGCCGCTTCCGTCCTCGTCGTCCGTCGTACAACCACGGCGCAGCGACGCGCAGCAAAGGTCCACGGCCTCGAGGGCTGCAGCGTGGCTTTGCTTCAGGTACCGCGACCTCAAGTCCTTCACCAAGGGGCTCGTCTGGCGCGTGCGGTACCGGATCGCCGTCGGCGTCGCCAAGGGGCTCGTCATCCACTGCGTCGTCTACCTCCACGATGAGTGCCGGGACCGCGTCATCCACTGCGACGTCAAGCCGAAGAACATCCTCCTGGACGCCGACCTCGCGCCCAAGGTGGCGGAGTTAGGCCTCGCCAAGCTGCTCGGCCGGGACGTCAGCGGGGTGCTCACCACCACGCGCGGCACGGTCGGGTACCTCGCGCCCAAATGGATTGGAGGCGAGGCCGTCACCGTCAAGACCGACGTGTACAGCTACGGCATGATGCTGTTCGAGATCGTGTCTAGGAGGAGGAGGAACGTCGTGGACCACGTGAAGACCGGACCCGGACCGGGTGCTGATAACCGCCACGCCACAGCGGAGTTCTTCCTCGTGATGGTGGCGAGGCGGTTGGCAGAGGCCGAGAAAGGGGACGCGGACGCCGAGAAGGTGACAAGGGTGTGCAAGGTCGCCTGCTGGTGCATCTAGGACGAGGTCGACGTGCGGCCGACCATGGCAGAAGTCGTGCAGGTGCTGGAAGGAGTGACGGAGATGGAGGTGCTCGCCGGAAGCTATGCGACGCATGACTACAACTCATGACGCGTCGAGTTTCTGTGTTGCAGGCCGACAATATTCGCTTGCTGTTGAATGCCTACCGTGATTTGAATTCTTACGTTCCTCTAGCCATCCAACAGCGTAAGAATTCAAATCCAGATTATATAATCCGAATAGAGAACATAATGTGTTGTCGTTACCATCCAGAAATATTATTTCCAACCGGATCTTCTATGTTAATTATAGATAGTTTGGTTTGAGCCAAGCGGGTTCAGATTCTTAAGAAAAATTCTTTTAGCAATGAACAGATTTAGTGGAGAAAAGTAGAAAAAGAAGCAGCTTGTAAAATAAATTTGAACGACTAATACAATTCTGGATTCTCTATTTGCCTAGTAAAACAGAGGATCCAAATAATCCAGAGTTATTAACAGAAACGAACCAATGCTAAATCGCAACATCCAATCCCAGCTGGGAACGATCCCCAGCATTTTAGGCGCCTACACGAGACACGGCATCGCCGGTCGCGCAATCCTTGGGGTGGCGTCCCTCCGGGCTCGCGGCAACGACGGCGGAGCGGCACACAGGGCAGGTGGGCGCGCGCGTGAGCAGCCACCGGTCGACGCACTCCCGGTGGAAACCGTGGCCGCACCCGGGCAGCACGCGCACCTCCTCTCCGCCCGCGTACACCGCCAGGCACACCGCACACTCCTCGTCGGCGCCCTCGACACGGCTGCGGTCGGGGTCGTTGCGCGCGTGCACCACGACCACAGGGATCTCCTCGAGCGCGCGCTTGGTCTCCGCCGTATCGGAACCTGGCGGTCCCGGCTCGGCGTCGGCTGGTCGTTCTGGCCGTCGGGCGGCGCGGAAGCAGGCGAAGAGCGCGCTGAGCGCGACGTACGACAGGCTGGCGGCGAAGAGCACCGCCGTGGTCGCGCACAGCGCCGTCGCCAGGCGCGCGCGCTGCGCGTCCAGCGACGCCCGCGCGGGCGAAGAAGAGGCCACCGCCGGAGAGAAGCCGCCGTCGCCACCGAGAAGGCGGCGAGCGGAGGAGTAGCAGCGCCGGTCTGCCGAGCAGCCGCCGGCGCTTACGCGCATGGCTCACGCGGTTCAGGCTCTAGAGCTAGTAGAGAGGGTGGTTCTCGAGTGGAAGTATCCTACTAGCACGGCCACAGGTCCACACGTAACGGAAACAGAAGAGGGCCACGAGACCTACGGGTTTTAAAGGCTCGGGCTGTGGCTGTGCGTGAAGGGCGCACCGCGTGCGCGTGCGCGGCCAGGTGCGGGGAACGAAAGGCGTGTGGAAACTTCGTCTTGCAAGCGCGCCGCGCAGCACGTCCGGTGACGTTTGTTGGCTCGCTGTCTCGCAATGGTTGCATGGCAGATGGCTGCGTCCGCCCCGTCCGCCGAACGTTATTCGGGCCACGTCGCGGCCAGCTGCGTCGCAACGCTGGGAACAGAGTACGAGGCGCGGAGCAAATCCGCGTGCCCGGAGCAACGCGGCCGGCGCGTGCGCCGAGCTCTGGTTTGGCGCGCTGAGATTGACGAGAGCAGCGCGCGTGTACGATTTGGTTTCCTCCATGGACCGTCCGGATCGTTTATGAGGCTCTGACGCCCTGTGTCAACGCTGAATTTAGGCCTTAGATTACGTTTTACTCCTCCTTTCCTTTATTCATGTCCTTTCATACAAAACAATGGCCTACAAATGAACTATCTAAGCATGTCCTAACGACATGAATACAGGAATAGAGGAGTATGTCTTTAGAACTCGAACATTTTTTTTTTCATTTTTTGGTGAGAATTTATGTCAATCTATCGAAATTGGAAGCTTCATGGCCATCATTTCATCTTCAACCTCACGACGTTTTTTCTCTCGCGCGCTCCCATGCCACCATGCTAAATTCTCGAGGCCACCGCCACACTAACTCATCGTTTTTTTCTCGAAACGCGGGAAAGCTGCACTTCATTGTATTAAGGAGAAGACGGGATAAGAATCCGTAACGGTCCAAACAAACCCACAAACACAACAACACACACACAAACGACACACACACTAACTCATCGTCATCGAGCTCCCGCCTCGTCCTAGCCCAACCGTCATCTTCTGATGCCGATTCCGACGGTACCCCTGCTGCCTTTGCTTCTGCCATCTCTCCCGTCACCACTGTATGGCCGGCCTACCACCCCGAAGCCTCCTTCCACCGACCGATATGGTGAAGCTCGCCGGAGAAACCCCACATCTCAAACTCCGGCAATGTTTAAATGTCGACTGAAATCGAGCGCGATTTCAATCATTGAAAACAAGCATTTCCATTTATTTATTTATTGCCGAGCCATTGAGAAATAACACAAAGGAAAAAAGTATAAAACTTAAAATCTCCTGAACTCTTCTGTTGTCTATTGCTCATCAAATCTCGAAGTCAAAACTCAAGGTTCATCCTGGAGACCTGGACTAGGTACACATCTTGTTACTTTTTAATTTTGGATAATTACCGTTGTGTGATGTTTTGTTTTTGCATGGATTTTATAGGAGAAATCAGCTGGAGTAACTATTGCGTAATTGAGAGTTACAAGGCTTAACATGGAGAAAGTTCAGTCACAACAAACAATTTGTCCCCAGTTGAATGGGAGATTTTTTTAGATAATGGAACATAAAGTTCCAGCCTCTACACCCCAAGAGGTGTACATGGCCAAGTTGAATGGGAGATACATGAAACTTACGTTCAAATGAAATTCATGAAAAAAAGTTCTGTTCGGTGTTTATATATTCCATCGTCCTACTGGAGAAGATGGAATTTGGAAACTTATTACATATGTTGGTATAAAGTAGTTGCGCACACGCGCTCACACACACACACACAAAGTTTCTTGATTCAGATCCATGTGAGATACAATCACAAAGGGTATAAAAAAATGCTTGAAAAAACCTTAGACGACAATGGCACGACTCATGAAAGGAGGTCAAGCACCAGGGGGTGGCATGAATGGACCAAGCAAATACATGAGAACAAAAACATGAGTGACGAACTCACCACCGGTGGCTAGATGCTCGGAGTGGAAAGCAGCCCCGCAACGTGGCGCGGTGTAGTAAAGCATCTCGGCCCACACCTCGGCAATGAGGCCCCAGCGCTCAGCTTCATCCTTGATGCTAATCAGCTGCTTGGCCACCTCACGTGCACGGGGCAGCACAGGCCCAGAAGAATATAGAGCTTCAGCGCTCTGACGGAGTTTCTTCATGTGATCCTCGGCAGCTGTGTCGTTATTGTCATTGCTGGCCGATTCTTCATGTCCTAATAACTGGACAATCTCATCCTGTTCTTCCTTGGATTCACCTTCAGGCTCTACCTTATCTATTTCAACTTGTTCATTCGATTCTTCAGAAAAAGAAGCTTCGTGGTGACAGCATCCTTGTCATCACCTGGATTAGCAACTTGTCGTCGAGAAGGCCATAATGATTTTTTAAAAATTTCACCTTGGGTTTCCTCATGTAGAACCCGAGAGGCTGTAGTAAGCATCACACCGCACTTGAAGACAAGGTACATGATGTAGTTGGATAGCTCTCTGCTCATCTGTTTATAATTCTTCTTCAGTAATTCGTCTGAATAAGCGGTGGCAGCGCCCTTGTTGCCGGAGTAATGAAAGCACATATCTGTTGCGATGTGCCATATCAGCACGCTTCTTGGGAAATCAACACCGGTTCTAACGCTCTCTTCAAGTGTGATTGTCGTGGCCTTGCGGTGCTGAAGCGCCAGCTGGCCACGGGTGCTGGCAATGTTCCACTCTTTTCTTGCTCCCGAGGCTAACAAAGTGTCGAGGATGAACTCCTTGATGGGCACACTGAGGTCTACATCATGTACATCGCGGCCACACTTTGTAAGGCATTCGGGTACCTTTACAGTTTTGATCATGTTGTATTGGTTGAGTTTTTCAGACCACTGTTTCCTCTTGGAGCAGCTTATGAAGTTGCAGCGGGAGAAAAAGAAAGTGACAACAGAGGACACATCCAGTACTATGGCTCCAATAAGCAGTACGTAGGACACCATGATATCAACTCTGCCTCTTGTACTATGGAGTAGTGCGAAACCCTTCTCGGCGGCCGCGAAGAGCACCAAGGCTATCGGGATTGCAACATACGGGAAGAGGGTAGGTCCACCGTAGAAGATGCCTTGAAAGATGATGGTAGAGACCATAGCTGCTGAACCACCCTTAGGCTTAGATACCGATCCTGAGCCAACTGATGAACGTCTCATTCTCAAACCATCAGCTATACTCTCTCGAATATAACCTTTGGTGTAGAGTCGTGAGTAGCACTGTGCCAGAAGTGTTCCCACGTGCTCGTAGGCATTGTAGCGATCTTCACGAGCCAGAAACTGATCGAGCATGCCTGGTAGCTTCCCTTCATCTGCTAAAGTGATGCTCCGCACTGTGTTGAGGGGAGCATCACCTGCCATTATGTCAGTTGTGAGACTGAAGGCCTCCATGAACACTGGACGCTCTCTACTGCCTTTGGACAGCCTATCAAGAGTTATCTCCATGTCTTCCTCCGCTTTTGCCTTCTTCTCCTCATAAGGAATTTTGCCCTGCCCATATAGCCTCCAAGACGTGGTGCTCGTCAGGAACTTCAGTCTCGCAAAGTAGAGGTATAAAGTACGCCCCGCGTACTTGAAGAACCCAGCAACGAACACGAGAATCAACGCCGCCTTGAGCCGGTGGTCCGGCCAAGTGGCCTTTCCCACAACATAACCGGCAACTACTGTCTGGATGGCCAGGTTCAGTAGGTGCCGCTTCCACAGGTCGTTGTCCTGCATAGAGAAGGCTGTCATGGTCTCTTGCCCGCCCAGGTGGACGAGCACGAACGGCGCCCAGAAGGACATAAGCCCCTGGTCGGGCGACTCGGTGATACGGACCGCGAGGTGGCCCAGCACGAAGGCGGCCACCGAGTCGGCCGATAGGTAGGCAAGCCACAGGACCAAGCGTGCCACGCCAGAGTTGCTACTCATCCGCCTGCCCGCGAACAGGAAGAGGAAGACTTGCAGGAACAGGCTAACGAGGATAAGGCTGTGGATCTCCCACGCGTTCCACAGCTCTATGACAGCAGGCTCCAAGCTGAATGGATGCAGTTCACCGTTAATACCTCATATAAGTTCATCGCGCAACACACATGACAAAACAAAATTGACTAACTATATACTTATAACAAAAGAATGAGATCTTAAATCCTTCCATTTTTTTAAAACTGAAGAGCTCCAAATAAGTTAGTTTATTGTTTGGTTTCTAAAAACCAGTTCCGCAGTTTCTAAAAGAAAATAAAAACTAAGAATTTGTCTCTACCCAACTAAGGTCACTATTTTTTTAGCCTTAGTCTAGATCCTATTTGAATCCCTCCAACTAGTATGGTCACCCGTGCATTTGCCCGACTAGATTTACTATATTATTTAAAATATTTTATATTATTGTATAAGTTTAACATAGCTTATTATTATTTATTTTGTACTCTATAATATATAAATCAAAAATAAGATTAGGGATATTTTATCAATTTTTATATTCCAAATTTAATTATTTTTTGGGCGTGTAATAGCATGGTGGGTCATTTAGAAATAGATCTGAAAGGTAGTTTTGGTTATTTTTATTGTTTCGAATTTACCTATTTTTTACTCATAATGGCATGGTGGTTAATTTAGAAATAGAAGTCAAGGTTTTTTATTTGTTATGTTTTATTATCCCAAATTTACCTTTTCTTTTACTCATAATTGCATGGTGGGTAATTTAGGAACAGGCACCAGGGGTATTTTTTCTTTTTTTTTTTATAATTCTGGATTTTGTGGCTATTTTTTTCATAATGACAGTGGTGGGTAATTTTCTCTTCTTATTTTCTCTTTGTCTATTTTTAAATAATTCTGAATTTAGCTATTTTATATACCTCCTAGGATGGACAAACTTACCCATAATTATTTGTTATTATTTTTTCTATTTTGGATTTTTTAAAGAGATCCATTTAGAGCCCAAATAGACCTGATTTTGTTATAGAAGAGAGGTCGTTTCAAACTAAAGAACCAAATGTCATGGTAAGAAAAAGAACATTTCGTAGGGTAAGATTAAGGATTGTGCCACTGTAACTAGACATATAGTTATGCATTTTTACAATGGTATATTTAGAAGTAGGAATTAACCACATTTTGAATATTTTTATTATTCTAAATTAGTTATTCTAGAAATTAGAAATAAGAATTATGGATATTTTATCAATTTTCATATTCCAAATTTAGTTATTTTTTAGACTTGTAATGGCATGGCGGATCATTTAGAAATAGATCTCAAAAGGTAGTTTTGGTTAGTTTTATTATTTCAAATTTACCTATTTTTTAATCATAATGGCATGGCGGGTCATTTAGAAATAGATATCAAAAGGTAGTTTTGGTTATTTTTATTATTTCAAATTTACCTATTTTTTATTCATAATGGCATGGTCGGTAATTTAGAAATAGTAGTAAAGGTTTTTATGGGTTATTTTTTATTATTCCAAATTCATCTTATTTGCTCTTTGTCTATTTTTTTATAATTCTGAATTTAGATATTTTATAAATATTTATAGAGGGTTTTGTGACTAATTTTTTTCATAATGACAGTGGTGGGTAATTTTCTCTTCTTATTTTCTCAGATTAAAGTGAGAATTTCTAGGCCTTGAGAGCGAATGTGGTGGCTTCTTTTCTTGGTCATATATTTATTGTATGTATGTATGTTTGGTTAATAAATTTCTAAGAAATCAGTTTTTAGAAACTGGTCGACCCATCTAAAGCTAGTTTTTTCCTCATTATAGTTCAATAAAAGTTAGTTTATAGTTTTTAAAAAATTACAATACAACTAGACCCACCTGATTTTTATTTAGAACCAGTTTTAGAAATTATACCAAAATGCTAGTTTTTAAGAAACTAAGATAAATCCATACAACACCTAAGTAAATGTATAAATGATTAATTTTTTATTTCATTTGGTAATTGTATGAGAATGTTATTCTCACTAAAGATAACTTACTGATTAAAACAAGTTTGTGATGAAGCGAGAAATGTTGTTTCTCTAACCAGGATGGGATACTTCAAATTATCTTCGTTCATTATACTTTATTTACAATTGTGCTAAGTATCTCTGGAAAATCAATAATATTAACTTTTGTTTATGCCCACATGTAATATTCAGCACACGTTTGATTCTTGGCTACATGGAGTGGACTAAAACCAAGGTTCAGACCTTGGTGGTTGTTAGATGTTGGGCAATATGGTTTAGCAAATAGGATAAAATGTTTGATAAACAAAATGTTTATCCTTAAATGTAGGTGTTTTTTCAAGCCACCCACTATACGAGGTCCTGTGTACTCTTGCAGAATGAGGAAGAACATGATTTTGTGTGTCAAGTGCGCTATGTATTGGAGATCTTTTATTTTCAAAAACACACAAGGGAGTTGTGTCAACCTTTGTATTAAGAAGAAAATGAGGTTTCTACACACGATCCAGGTGGCACTTCATTATTATAGTGCACAGTATAGGGGGGGGGGGGCAAACTACACTGGTTGTGGTTGTCACCACCATCACTGATTGAATCCAAAGTTGTTGAGTATCTGAAGACGAGGTCCGATCTACCTTTAAAAAAATCACTTCTCCAAATGACTCCGATCGTCGGTCACACCACCATAAGCCACACCCTCATCTCCATGAACGAGGCTAATGCTCTCCTTTAGTGGTGAGAACCTTATTCTGACACCATGAACCATGCACAAAGGCTAGACACATTGGCATGGAGGTAGAAACTTGGGAGCATTCTGCCATGTGTGTAGTCCAAATATGGACCAAGGAGAGGAGGAAGAAAGGTAATAGAAGTGGATCAACGTCCATTTTCCTAGCTATGCATCAATTGAGTGGAGTGTGAGAATCACTCCTTTCGATGGTATTATGGTGACATCGCATACTACCTCATTCATCTTCCCAATGCCATTTATGATGATGCTAAGCTAGTGCACCACCTCCTTCATCGGCCGTGTAGAAAAACAGAGAAATGGGAAGGGGGATAGGGGATCTCAGAGAGAGAGAGAAGAGAGAGAGAGAGAGAGAGAGAGAGCATCATTAATGGATTGAAGCCCATGCCAAGCAGGATAGCATGGTGAAAAAAAATCGGACAAAATTTAGCGAAAAATACCAAATTTCGGTTTTACCAGCGCTATTTTTAAGGATGGCAATGGGTCGGGTTCGGGGCGGGTCGAAGAAAAACCCACCCGACAGCTGAAAGGTGTCGGGTTAAATTTCAGACCCGACCCCGAACCCATGGGTTGATTTCCAAACCCGTCCCCAAACCCGTCGGGTTTCGGGTGGGTTTCGGGTACCCATCGGGTCTGATATATCGCAGCAGTCGGGTCGGGCTCGGGGACGCCGAACGCGGGCACAGCGCACGGCGAACGCGAGCACGACGCACGGCGAAGCGGGCACGGCGCACGGCGGATGGCGGACGCGGGCACCGGCGCACGGCGGACGCGGGCACGGCGGACGGCGGACGCGGGCTCGGGGACGTCGGACGCGGGCACGGCGGACGCGGGCTCGGGGACGCCGGACGCGGGCACGGCACCGGCGCACGGCGGACGCGGGCTCGGGACGCCGGACGCGGGCACGGCACCGGCGCACGGCGGACGCGGGCTCGGGGACGCCGGATGCGGGCACGGCACCGGCGAACGGCGGACGCGAGCTCGGGGACGCCGGATGCGGGCACGGCACCGGCGCACGGCGGACGCGAGCTCGGGGACGCCGGACGCGGGCACGACGCGCGCGGCACGGCCGGATAGCGGGGGACAGGGGACGGACGGGAACGGGATCCGTGCTCCGCGGCGGGCGGCGCCGGCGACCTAGCGCCGTGGTCGACCCGGAAGGCGCGGAGGGAAGGGAGCGCGTCGAGGAGCTGCTGCGGCGGCGACTCGCGGTGGTAGGTGAAGGCGGCGTCGAGGCCGTGGAAAGCGGAGGAGGCGAGGAGGTGCTGGCCCGGGTAGCCACCGCCACCCACCACGAGCACCCGCTTCCTCTCCGCCATCCTCCGCGCCGATCCGACCTCGAGCGAGGGAGGGAAGCGGTTGCGCTGGATGGGGAGGGATTGTGGAAGGGGATTTCGGGTTGGGGACACGGAGTGACGGGGACTAGGTTAGGGTTTGGCTGGGTTAGGGTTAGGTTAGCTCCTGGGCTGGGCCGAATTTGAGACCGGGCTTGATTTGGGCACCCGACGGGTCACCCGTGGGTAAAATAAAAAACCCGCCCCGAACCCGATTTGTTTCGGGTCGGGTTCGGGTTCGACCCATGGGTAAAAAATGTGACCCATGCCCCGACCCATCGGGTCGGGTACCCGCCGGGTTTCGGGTACCCGGCCCCGAATTGCCATTCCTAGCTATTTTGTCCTACCGGTAAATTTCGGGATGGTATTGAATTTTATTATTAATTTTTATTACTTTTATCAAAACATCCAAATTTTAAGGAAATTTTGGTCTGAAACCTGCTAAAACTCACGGAATTTCGGCGATTTTCATTTTATCTGTCTGGACCAGTAAATTTCTTCACACTGTATATTTTTTCTCTAGGATAGCAGGCTAGTCTCTCTCTCTCTCTCTCTTGCGATGGAGCAGGCCAATCTCTCTCTGTAAGCCGGTTGAGAGATCACTTTGAAAATTGAAATTTAGGAGTAAAATTAATGCCGGCAAACTATTTTGAATGGTTGATTTCACCGCCATCAAGAAACCTTGCCATTGTTGTTGTGAAAAGGTTCATAGTGGTAGCAAACCAAACTTTCAAAAATATTACATTCACACACACACACACATATGAAGACATCAGGTAGGGAAAGACACCAAAAAAGGGTGCTCCCTCCGAGAATTATATATTAGTAGGATATATGTTCTTTCTTAAATTACTTTTCATCCTTACTTTTTACCAGATCATTGAATACTCTATGGATTTGTACAAATTATATATATTGTATGTCCAAATTCATTGAATATTTTGTGAATTTGGAAATGAAAAACACAATCAGGATGGTAAATAAACTGGAATGGAGGGAGTAGTTGGTTCCACCATTAATCTAGTAGCATCTATATGTCATTAATGCTAATGAATTTTTTACTAGTGGACAATCATCAATTTACTTCTGAGAAATAAAAAATAGCATCTATATGTTATTAATGTTAATGAACTTTTTACTAGTGGACAGTCAATTTACTTCTGAGAAATACAAAAAACGAGGAAGAAATTTCATTATAAGAAAGAATAAGAACTGGGTAGTTCTCGCACACTCTATTAACATTTACTTTGGATAGTCTGAATATAGACAAAATGAAAGCGAGAAATGGCATGTAATTACCTTTGTTTTTTCATCAGATCGCCCCTGCCAGGTTCGGCACCAGTAGTTATTATGGGCCTCATTATAATATTTGGTACACGCGAGCACAACACACAATGTTGCCTTGCTGCAGTAGTACATTTATAATTCTTTTAGTGATGAGTGATGGTTTGATAGACAAGTTTGATACTAGTATACTTTAAGCACCAACGGGTTCTTGCTTCAGTAGAGCGCAAACTTCATTCGTTTGTAAGATGCTTGCTTGAATAGAGAGCAACAGTGGCGAATATGCATGCTATTTTTGATAAAGGCGGGGACAAGATAAATGGACAAAATGAACCAGCGAAGCTAAGGTCCCGTTTGGTTCCCGAGAGCTAAACTAAAGTGACTAAATTTTAGTCACTTTGGTGACTGAAGAACCAAACATTCTGACTAAAAGGGACTAAAAACTCTTTAGACACTTTAGACACAAATTGAGAGATAAAAGGGACTAAAATGAAAAAAAATCCACTGTTGCCCCTGGCATCTCGGGTGAATACTTGTTGATTTTAGGGGTATTTTGGTCTTTTTTCTCTCATTTAATGTACTGTAGTCACTTTTGATCTAAAGAATCAAACATGGGTGACCCTTTTAGTCACTTTAGTTTAGTCCATGGAAACCAAACACAACCATAGTTTGAGCTGTGCTTGTAATAAATAATGTCATGTCCTACAGTAAAATGTATGGAATATGGACTATTATTGTGTTTGTAATTGATATGTATCACTTAGGGGTATTTTGGTCTTTTTACAACTCATTTATTTATGTTTAGTCCCTTTTAATCATTGGAACCAAACAGGGGTGACTAAATTTTAGTCACCCCTTTTAGTCACTAGGAACCAAACGGTACCTAAATAAAAGAATTTCTGCAGCAGTTCTCTTAGTTATACCTATTTTAGCAAAAAAAAAAAAAGAGTTCTTTTGTACCTAAGCAAAGCTGGCCGACCTCAGATTCCATCATTCCATTCCATGGAAAGAGCAATATGTCGTCCGCGAGCACCTCTCTCGGTCACTTTTTGGCCCCTCGGTCGGCTGCACAAACCTAGTTGTGCTTCTGGAACCTTCCATTTCCCTGTGTACTTCTTTAAAAGTATTTTCCCGTGTATTCTGATAGTGCAGAGGCAGGGAACCAAAAAAATCACAATTGGAATAAAACCGTCATAATACCGAATTTTTTGTACTTAGTAATCAATTATTTCGAAATCTTAATAATAGTAATGGAAAAATTGTATTTTTAAAATTGGGAAGGACGCTCGTGTCGTTAGCGTCCGGGTCTCCTGGGACGCTGAGCAAAACCGTGTCCAGGCGTGGACGCTCTCTTCCATAGCGTCCGGCCTGCTTACCAGCTTAAGCCCATAACCTTGATGTAATAATGTAATGGATAAAGTCTAAATTACTTCCCTCAAGTATAGCCAAAGTCTGGATAATCCCTAAACTATTGTTTGATCTAGTTTACCCACCAAAATAGTTTATTAGATCAATTCACCCCTTAATTGAACCTATCTTTTTTATTTATCCATGTCCAAGTGGAATATTTAGTTAAAATTTCATGGGATGGTAGTTGGTACCACATTGCACGTACAAAATTATATTTTTGAATTTTTGTCATTATTTTTCATACACTTTTGTATTATCATATCAATATACTCTTAAATTTCATTGTCTATTGAAATAATGACAAAAAATTATGATGTATTTTTCTAACATGTGTTACTAAGTGTTGTAGCACTCTATAAAATTTTACCTTAAGACGCTACTTTTGTGTGAAGAAACAAAAAAGATAAATTATGTTAGAGAGTAAAATGAACCAAATTTCACTACTTTAGGCTAAATTGAACCAAACAATAATTTAGAGGTTATCAAGGCTTTGGCTATACATGAGACCCTGATGAGAGTAATTTGGACTTTCTCCTAATGTAATTCATGTGCCATTGAAGGCAGGTAGTTACCTTAATCCTGATCTCCGCTGTTGCGCTACTTTTCGTGAGATCTTGGCGACTATAGTTCTTCGAATCTACCTGGTAATGATCACCTCCTCCACGGTGCTTTAACTAGTTCCAGGCTCTAAATACACCTGTCATGCAATTGGCTTGTTGTCCGTAGGGTAGAGATTTCACAATTTGCATCTTTCTTCTCCGTAGGTACAAAGCTCATTACCAGACATGAAATCCAATTAGGTCATGTTTGGATCTACGGAATTGAGTTAGTTTCACTGAATTCAATTCTGGAAAATCATTTGTCTAGAATTGAATCAGTTTCAAACAGATTCATTGAAATATTCTTGTTTGACTAATACTGAATCAAAATCATAAAATTAAAATCTAAGACCTGTTTGCCTGCTTGCACATGGAATTGATAGAGAATTTCCAATACTCAACAGCATGACACAAATTTAACTCAAACATTGCAGTATTACACAGATATTGTTATAGCTAATCTTTGCCATCATAGCTACAAAGTGCTACAGATTTTCAGAGATACACATACATATCATAGTCAGCATTACATCAACGACACACACAGTGCTACAGATTTTCAGAGATCCAAACATAGGTTTGAGTCTCCTGCCTCAAGTTGTGAAAGGTAATATTTGTATGTCTGTTTGTTGATAATTGCCTCAATGATACAACAATGTTTCGTTAAATATGAAGTAGCATGCGTATGTTGACAAGGGTCGTTTAGACTGTAAGTGACTAATTACTCTATACTCTCTAATTTCTTTGGTGCAGTTGCCTCGTAAAATGATTGTTCTTGACTTCTTGTAAACGCCGATGGGGAAGTGCAGTATGGAGCCACAGGTGCAGAGTAT
>JAUNZO010004454.1:0-35660 GCA_031894775.1 Chloris gayana | reverse complement strand
CGTCGGCGCTCGTGAGCCGATCGGGGCCGGAGCCCCGGGTGATCCGAGACTTGTGAGCCGATCGGGGCCGGAGCCCCGGGTCGGTCGGGGCCGCTGCTTCCGCACCGTCGAGGCGTCGACGCTTGTTGGCCCGCCGTGAACCGTGAGGTGCTTCTTCCGGGCGCTCGACCACTAGAGCCGCACTAACCACCCGTGGGTTAGCCGCTATGTACGATAGCGGTGTCTCACCCGGCTGCGGGGCGACTAGAACAGTGCCGAGGATAAGTAGTGCTTGAGATCCTGCAAGGCTTCATCGGCCTCCCGCGTCCACTCGAATTTGTCCGTCGCCAAATGTCGGTGTGTGAGCACACCTCCAAATGGAGGCCTGTCAAGGCTCCCTTCGGATAGGATCGGGAAGATCGGATTTGCCTTAGCTAGCGCGGAAGATCAAACAAGCGAAGAACACGGGAGATTTATCCGAGGTTCGGGCCGCAAGTCATGCGTAATACCCTACGTCCTGCTTCTTTGTATTCGTTGTCGTCTCTTTTACAAGAGAGCACTCCCTCCTTTTATAGAGCAAGGATGGGAGCACTGTACAAGTACCGGGGGTACCCGGACGCCTGTGGGGGCCCGGTCCCCCTTTGGGAAAACGCGACCGGATCCCGACGGGATCTCGCTGCAATCTTCTTCGCCGGATTTGGACTCCAAGCATCTTCTCTCCCATTGGTTCCGGGTGCTCCTAGCCCCGTAGCGGCGTGGCTTCCGAGACGCGGCGCATGGGGAAGGCGCGCGCTCGTCTGTCGGGCGGCCGGCCGCCGTAGGCACTCGAGTGCCGCATTAACTGCGAGTGGTTGGGGCGCCGGAGGAAGTTACCGGAAGCTTCCTCCCCCGACGCTCCCGCACCTTCGGTCTCGTGGGCTTCGTGGGCTTCGTGGGCTCCGTGGGCTCCCTTGCCCCGTACTCGCCGCCCTCATCCTTGGGCCGAAAGTGGTCCACGCGCGGTTAGGGGGACCCCCAATCCCCCTACACCGACAGCAACCGCACGTGCCGGGTTGGGATCCTCCGAATTAGATGTCAAAATTCAGAGAGAATACTCGTAGCAAGAATTAACTCGATTTTCAGCCATTCAATCCGGAATGAACGGAAGCGAGATCATCCGCTACAGTACGTACACATAGGAAAATATAAACACAACCGCTATGAATAGTATTTATGTACAGTTTATTAATGCAGAGGTCTGCTTCTCTTCTCACGAATTACTGTAGCAGTCACAACAGTTCTCTATATTTTGACCTTCCTTCCCCTCCTACTGCAGAGGACCCCGATCGCTGCATTAGAGGTCAAAATTCAGAGGCACTACGGTGTCTCCGAATTTATTCACATCAAATACCAATAGATGTAAAATCGATGGTTCAGATTGGATGCTATAACAAATTATAAACAGTAAATATTTCCTATGCTACAGTACCGGTGCAGTACATATTTACTTGTCCCGTGAATTTATACCTCTATCCGGTTATCGTAGCGTGAATTTTTACCTTGCCCACCGGCTACTGCAAAGAATTCGGAGCCCTAATGCAGGGGATCCAAACCCCACAACATAACAAAAGAGAGAAGAGAAAAAAAAACTTAATCTGCGGGGTATGACGGCCTCCGAGCATTTTGTTAAGAAGAAGACATTCTCATACAGAGTCGAGAAAATTTCAAACCCTATCCCAAACTATACATAGGGACTCAGCTGGTCTTGTGAGCGCGAGTCTTATACCATACGTTTTGATTTGGGGAGAGCAAGGGAATTTATTTACCGAACCCCGGGTGAGACACCTACGTGAGCCAGCGCTCGGACGCGGGTGGGTGCGCTGGGAACGATCCGCAGTGGCCAACCGAGCCGTAGCTCGGTTCTCGGAAGAAAAGAACTAGAGGAAATTATGTCGAATTCCACTGATCACAATCGAACTGTTGATCGGAGGCTCTAAAGTGATTGGATTGACATCAAATTTGGTGAGCATGTTCTACAATTAGAATTCTTTGATTCGGTCGGTTGATTTGATCATTGGTTCTTGGGAGCATCAGGTTTAGGGTTCGTTTTATCGGTTTGGGTCACTGCAGTTTCAGCACAGAACAACTTTGGTAGATGAATGTTTTGGGTGGTCAAACTGTGTCGGTTTGAGCTGAAATTTGGTCAGTCCGTGTGGGACACATTAAACTACTTACCTAATAAATTCCGTGCACTTTGGTTCTGCGGTTTGAGAACTATGAACTGATTACTGAAGGGTACAGAATCAGTGTCGTCTCTGTTGTGCCTTTTTTTATTGCTGTTGTGACCAAGCTTGCTGCTCGATGAAAGTGTTGCTGGTGTTGTAATCCTCTAGAAGTTACAGAGAAGACTCTGTTGTACCTATTATTCATAATAGTGGAAGATTAAAGTGGACCGATTGGTCCCGTGGTTTTTACTTCTCACATGGAGGAGGTTTTCTACGTAAATCATCGTGTCACGTATGCAAGTGTTTTATTCCTATTTCTCTGCTCACTGTTGGATGATGTTTTTCCACATTGTTCAACACAAGATGAAGGATTAATTGACACTAATTGCCCATTTCTCCCAACAAAGGCTTAAGGTCAAATAAACGTGGAAAACCCGAAATCTTCTTTGTGTAACATCGTGTAATATCAGAGAAATTGATCACTATATATACAGCACATGTACAGATGCAAGACCAAGAATCACACAATCTGCAACCGCACGTGCCTATCACTTACGCTACTGACACAATCCGTGAATCCACAAACAACACTGGCAACAGCGAACACACGCTACCTGCTCTCTGCACACTAACCAGCGAATTACGTGCTGATCATTCTGGTCGTGGCAACACTTCTAATTAATGTAATAATAACCCGCGAATTACAAGCCCCTCATATAGATCGGAATTCTGAAATAGTATCCAATTCAAGGCATGTTCTCAGCTCTCACCCCTCCATCGATTTCGTGGTCAGGCGTTGCCTTCGACGCGCGCCTTAGTGACGCCGGCGCAGGCGTCGACGAAGTCGCCGTCGATGAAGTCCGTGGAGAACACCTGGAGCTTGTCGCCGAGCCCCTTGGCGAAGACCTCGGCGATGAAGAGGCGCGCGTACCCGTGGATCCGCCGCGTCACGGGCTTCACGCACAGCACCGGGTTGTCGGCCTGCGGCGTCACCGTGTTCTCCACCCGGTAGAAGAACCTCCGGTCCGCCACCGGCGGCTGCTTCTCGAGGAAGCTGATGTTGCTCTCGAATTTGGTCTCGGGCAGGTCCGTGTCAATCCAGTTGTCCTTGAGGTACCCGGCGCTCCAGAGCGGCTCGCCGGGCTTGGGCACGGGCGACTTGCGCGGCTTCCACACGCAGATCACGCGGCGCGGGAGCAGCTCGGCGAGCGTCTTGTGGAACACGGCCTCGTCCTGCGGGATCAGGTGGTCGCCCAGCTGCTCGACCAGAAACTTACCGAATTCGGGCGGGTCCTCGTGCCCGAACTCGGTGCGGATCTCGAGGATGACCACCTCGGACTCCGTCTCGCCGAGGAACCGCTTCACGTCGTCGAGGACCACGTCGACGGGGTACGTGGCCAGCACGCCGTGGCAGACGCGGCGCTCCTCCTGGACGCGGACGTCGATGACGCGCGTGCCCGTGGCGAGCTGCTCGTACACGGACATGGACTGGCACTGCGCGAAGGGGCGGGTCACGAACGGGATGCCGATCTTGTTGGTGGCCGAGTCGTGGGTGCCCGGCCACACCACCTGGTGCACGCGCACGCGCTCCGGGCCCAGCTCCGCCATCCACCGCATCCGGTCCGCCGGCCGGAACTCCGATCCCGGGAACGTCTCGCCGGAGGCGGACAGGCGGGTGGACAGCGCGAGCTTCTCGCTCGAGACCAGCTTGCGCCGCTCGACCTGCTTGGAGAAGAAGGCGCCCATGGCGTCCAATGGATTCTTGCCGTTCTTGCCGGCCATTATAAATATAGGAGCTTAAGCTTAAGCTACGATGACCTGGACGTCGCTGTAAGCTGCTGATTGATAGCAGCTAGCCAGACAGCAAGGAAGAAAAAATCTGCTCAGAGCATGGGCGTAGCAACATGTGGATGGCCTATTTGAAAGGGCTTGACTGATCGATCGATCGATCGACGCGGAGGAAGAAAGAGGGGCGTTCTTGTGTGTTTTCTTTAAGGCTTCGGTTTCGCTGGCTGATTCAATACTTCAGCAGGCGTTAGGTGTGGCGGGAGCATCAGGCCGGCAAGATTTTTTTAGTCCTGCTAGAAGGAAGAAGGATTGGTTCATTGCTTTACCCGATTGGAGCTTGGAGTGATGATTTTTTTTAATGGCGAGACGGTAACAGGATTAGGACCGCAAGGACAATGATAGGCGCATCACATGTGCTGCTTAAAAGCACAATTCTGCGCCTATCAGATTATAAGCAAGTGGATATGAAGGTTCCTTGTTCGTCGAAAGTTGGAGTAAATTTGCCGGACAAAGTATCTTTGAAACCTTTCTTGGTCCAAACACGCTGAAACAGAGTACGCAACAGCCAACAGGGGTGGCATAAGCATAACAGACGGTATTTTGTGAATAGGATATCGTTATAGTATATAACAATGTGATCCACCTGCAGACATGCTCGTATATACTGGATATTAGTAGTGATAGTGGGAAACACGAGAGCATGCCGATATTTGAGAGCATCCAACTGCAGACGTGCTCATATTTAGCACATGGTGCCTTCCCAAAGATAAGCATATGATGCCAGATAAATCACCATGGACAATCAGCGCCTGTAGGTGAGGGAACCGTTGAAAAGACGCCCTGCACAAATTATACGGTAAGAAAACTAATGGACCAGGACCGACGTACCATCGCTGTCCAATATAGGCCACGAGTACACACGCGTTTGGTTCAGAGCAACACTGTGACGGCCAAAATTTAGAAAATATGGTCTTCACTTTGTTTTTGGCTAACAGTTGTCAAAAACCGTAAGGAAATTCAGGAAGCAAGAGACTCCCAGCTTTGCCTTGGGTAATCCAGTTAGTCCTTTTTGGTTTTTAAGCTTGCCACGGGCAAAAGGGATCAAACTAGAATGGGGTGTAGTAGCTATGAAGTCAACCGGTGCGCTCCTTTGCGATCATTTGACTTGCAGATGTTGAAATCAGTCACAAGTGGCCCAACTGCTCCAGACGCGTGCCACGACGGACACACAGGTCTTTGTGAATCATACAACGGTAGTTGGTTACTCGGGTTCCATCATGTCTTCCACGTTAGCTCAGCAAAACAATACAATATCACATTTGGCTGCAGCGCCACTCAACTACGGAAAACAATTGTTTGCCAGTAAAATAACCGATACACTCCCCAGTTCAATGTGTTCACTCCAAATGGTTCGATTAACAGTAGTAGTGTTGATTCTTTCACAATAACAAATTCCCTACATTATCCTTTAGGAACATTAAAGGAATAAAAAATAGCATTGCATGCCATTGCCACCTTATGCAACTGAACAAAAACTTGTCTGCGTAAATGTTGGAAGAGAGCGTATAGCCGCTCTCCCTGGACAGCTGGCACTTCATTTTCTAGAGAGGCAGACAACAATATAAAATAATTGCACAAGTTCAATTTGTTAACCCACCGTGGCTGTCATGTTAGATATTGCTGTGCGATCAAGCACAGTTAATTTTGACAGGTTTCTCCACTGCAAGCCATTTTTATTAAGAAATTTCATATGCTGATTGCGAAAGCTAACCAACCACGAGCACTAAAAATAACTTGAGATCTTTCAGCTGACATTTGTTTGGTAGCGTTACAACATCGAACTAAATACAGAGGGTTAAAATATGTACCTGTCATGGCTAAGAAATTAGTAGTGATTTAAATATCGTCGGACACTCTAGGATGCCATAAGTACACGGAGACCAAGTTATATACCATACTCATGGGAAGCAAAATGTCCTGGAGTCCTGATCAACTGAAAGTTAGCACACAATTAAACTAAATTATCTGAAGAAAGTATCACAGCACGTCATGCAGAAGAGGTACGACTCACATTAAGGAAATCTTTCACCTAAAAGATGGAACAAAAACTTTCATGGGCGCTTCTGTTTAGATTTTACAGGTGCCCACTGAAAGTGACCACAATTCGCTTCTGGATTTGAAGCAGGTCCCTGATAATAACAACAGCGGTCAAAGAATGATAATTATGCTTTCATATTACGCAAAATGATAACTGAAATTATTCACAATCACATCTTATTTAACTCGTCAATTCATGTGTGCTGATCAGTACATCAGGAATAGGTACCTGGGCACGAGCGCAGACATAAAATAAACGACCTATATTGGAGCCCTTCTTCACAGACCTGGGAATGCATGGTTCATGATGTCCTTTGCACCGAGGTAGAGTCATCTTCATTTTTTGTTGTATTCTTTGCCACTCCAATGTTGCAGAATTATTCTTGTCCTTTGAAAGTGTACAAGATGCATTTGCGTCATTCTGATCTTCGGCAATTGAAGTTGTGCATTGCATGTTTTCAAGCAGGCAATCATCATTTGGAGCACATAATTCGTCCGTGGAATGTACTTTTTCCACTGGAGTAACTAAGGTACTGGTGCTGGCATTTCCTAGATTTGACCCTGGCTGTTGGAAAAATGACTTGATTGTCCTTTGCGATGATGAGTTGTGTTTAATCTTCTTGTTTGGTGATTTCGTGCTAGAAAATGAAGCTTTCTTGCTATCACGGGAGACACCACTTGAACCATCAGTTATCCATTGATCAAGATTTTTTCCCTTACACATCAAACTTGGAAGGTTGCCACCTTTTGAGAACTCAGATATACTAGCTGTCAATCCTTCCTTAGCTGCAGTTTTATTTTCCCAATCATTACTACAGCATACACCATCTGCTCTATCCTCGGACAAATTCAAATCTGTGGCATCTTGCAGTTCATTATTTTTTCCTTTCTTGAGAAATGATACTGCAAATTGCAACAATGTTAGTGGTCAATATAACAGGATATTTCTGAGAATGATTTTGTGGTTGCGAAGTGTACCCAAGAATTTAGGACTGTTAGGTTTGTACATACGAACAGAGTGCTTGCCTTGTTAACTTACAAAGTATAATGAACAAATTGTGATATGTTTTCTGAACTAAACCAAGTACAGTGTGATGTACAGAAAAACATGCTATTACAAAAATATCTGCCACAGCATATTCATAAGAAGGAACTCAACCATCAACTGGTTGAGAAACCACAGAACACCTGGGCTGACTACCGGAGGGGATTGGTCTGGCAGCCTGCTGCAGCTCAAACCAGGCAACGGGGATCACCTCACAGGCCAGTGTCTTGCCACTACTCTATGGGTTGTCATTAAGGTCTTTTTTAACCAGCCCTGAAATTTACTCCCATGGGTAGTCGAACCCAGGAGCTGGATGTACTACTGAAGCACCGCAACCACTACGCAACAAGCTCATTCGCCAAAAACATACTATTAAGCATGAAAAAGTAAACTATATGGACGGAGCCAAGCTCAGTGTCAACATATTCTATAATTTCAGAAATCAACGATGAACAACAGGAAATGTGAAAGATAATATGTAGAGATCAGTGCTCTAATTACATATTTAAGGTATATGTCTAGAAAACATATAAGAAAGCCAAATTGCCGAAGCAAATTATGAAATACCTCCCATAATAGTTAGAATAGTTTTCTCAGGAAAGGCTATGGATTCTGTCAGAGGTATGTACACTATAGCAAAATCAAGAGAACATTACAAACAAGACAATGAAAAAATTTAGTCATGCGTTTGAACGGAAGCTGTGAGAGACACAAAACCATTCATGAACAACTTTAGGTGGTTAAGCATAATGAGATGTAGGTACAGCTTGGTTTCAGCACATATTAAGGAGCCAAAGGATACTATATATAACAGCAGAACGTACATGACAAAAAAGTCACTCACCAATACTCTGTTGCCGCCCACGGACCTCTGGAAGATATCTTGCAGCTGATGGTGGGATATTATGAACTGGAAGTTCAGGTATTTCTTTCAACAAAATATAAACTGGAATATGATCAGATCCTTCTAGCTTAATACTTCTTCCTCCTTTCCACCTGCAGACCATGAAAAGGAGTAAATCATTCCAATGCCGTACTACAAGCATGTACATTATCCGTTTTCTCTCTCGAAAAAGGAGTTGGTTTCCACAATTCTTTACTTTGACAAATTTTCAGAATTCCCTCTTTTGAAGTGATTCATTATCTCACATTCTTCTACATGACAATTGAAAATGCCATGGTCTTCCACAGAATTAAAATTATGGAGACAAGCACCAGAAATAAGAATATGGTCTATTCGGGAACCATAATTATATTCTTCAGCACCAACTTTTTGATTAAAGCATGTATAGGCCCCTGCCCTGCATCAAAGAAATGCAGGAAGGTTAAAATACAAGCGTAAAGGTTAGAAACTTTTTATTTATTTATGTGGGAAAAGCTTACTTTAATTCACAAGTCGATTATGTAAAAGGGCAAATAGAATAAGCTCAAAACTAGTTGCAACAAGGGATATACATTTTATTGGAATACTCCCTCCGTTTCATAATACTTGTGATTCTAGTCTTGCAAATTTTTGCCAAAAAACTTGTGATTCTCACATTAAAATGCATCATTCTCACTTCCCTACGCATCTCTATCTCTATATCTCTCCTCATAGTTTTCCGTGCACTACAGTTTTATTACTTTTCCTTATTTTTTGTGCCTAGAGTTAGAATCACAAGTATTGTGAAACAGAGGGAGTAATATTTAATGTTAGATGGACCTGCTGAACATGAGTAACTAGTAATAACAAAATAAAAACACTAGCTAGAGTCTGATGAAGTAGGACATTCTATAAACATGAATCATGTACAAGGCCATGACAGTACCTTTCAGGATGTTTTGATCTAAAAGCATCAAAAAAGGGACCTCCATGTTCTTTCAGCATCGATCTCAGCCATTCTCGGAACCTTTAATTAGGGCAAGGACAATCAAAACCAATACGGTTAATTTTGAGTGCCTCATAAGTCATAACTAGACCTCCTTTAGAGATATGAGGCAGATCACGTAATCATTTGCATCATGTCTCTTAAATTAGATTATATGTTACATGTCCAAAATAATGGTTTTACGTGTGTTATGTGGAGTCTGCACTCTGCAGCACCAGCGCTGGAAGAAGCAGAACAAGGTACGTCAGCATCAAGCTGACTGCCTGTGACATTAAGCTTTCTCGCAGTAATGGTAGTAATTAAAATAAAATCTACAGGTCTTGAAACCTTGGCATTGTGAGGCATTTGAAGATATGTTAGAATGAAGTAAAGCTATCCATATTTCAAGTACATCAAGCAGTGTGGATATCAACTAAAATGTCTTTCTTTTATCCTAAATCTGAGAAACATAACTGCTGTGTTTTCAATTTCATCTAATTCATATTTGTATACCAGCTTGTCATTGCCCTTACTGTTACATAGAATAGTCATATTAGCAAGAAACTGAAAAGGGTTCTTTATAAACACAAAATATAAAAAATCATTTTAGAAGATATTAGCATAGAGAACGTCTTTATAAACATCTTCTGGCACTAATGAAAACTACTCGACTTTTGTGAAACACAAAATCACAACTGATCTTCAACCGGGTCCTTAGCATTACAAGATGTATATTTCTCCTATCGAATGGTGTAGCATTACAGATTATATCAGTCACATCAATATTACCATTGTAACCATTAAAGTGTAATAGACTTCAAGATGAATCCTGATTGCCGAAATTAACCAATGCAGTGAGAGAATTTCTTCCACGAACCCCTAAATAGACAGGTCTATGCCGTCACAGACATTTGTATAATAACTAGCAATAAATGCTTCAATAAAACCTACACCCTATTCTTACGAGCATATGAACAGTTCTTTAACAGACTAACACCTTACTATCTGTAGTAACTAGACTGCTGAACTTATCCAATTCATGTAAGATCAGATGATTTTAGCCCACAAATTCCATCAAACAATAAAATATATCTAAAAATGGTGAGAGACACTTACATTTGTTTCTCAAAACCAGGTGGCGCATCACATCTATCTACAGAAGCAGGAGCAATATTCAAATCGCCAACAACAAAAACTCTCTTTCCAAGAGACAACAGATGCTCCCACCGTCTCTAAAAGGTATCAGACAGCAGAAACAAATATAAGAAGCATCTCATAGCTATGCATTAATGTAGAAGGAATAAACGTAATGTTCCAATCTCTTCAACAGCTGATGCATACCAAGTACCTGCAATATCTTGTAAAATAGTAGCTTGAAACGAACCCGCTCTTTATCATCTTCTTGGATAGCTGGGCCATACAGATTGAAAAGAACTGACAGATGGCGCGGCAATGTCATCACACAAATTGAAGAAATCAAATTTTGCAATAAAAAACATTTAACTGATACAGGACAGCTATACTGTCTTCCTGTTGATGCTTGCTGCTTACCGAAATGTCCATGATCCGTGATGATGCACCGCCCCTCGTTATCCAACTTCAGCAGGTCCTCTCTTGTGATTTCGCCAAGACACTCCTCTTCTACAGGCATTGAAAGAACGAAATCACCAATGGTTTCGCTGTCCTTTGCATAGTCTTGTAGTCCAGTAAAGCCTTCCTCAGCTGCTATTGGCAAAGCAACCTCTTGGCTAGAAAATGCTGATGATACTCGACAAAATGTGGCAACACCTACAAAAGCAGTAAGTTACAACTCTTAATTAATAACTAAGGGTCTGTTACGATAAGGGTTAGGTCCACTGTACAAAACTCAGACAAAATCTCCAACAGGATATCAATAATGCAGTAGCAATATACATTAACAATTCACCAATCAGGCAAATTGGAAGTCCTAACTAGCAACCAGGGTTACATAACAAGGTACCAGAGTATGCTCCACGTCCTTTGGAAGAACGGTTGCATGAAACAAAAGCCTCGTATCCTTCAGCCATTATGACATCTCCAGACAGGTCCTGCCTCGACAACTTGGTCTCCTACAGCACACCATGCATTGATACAGTTAGCTCGAGAGTGAATCACTAGCAGAAACTCATTTCAGCTAGCTACACAGTGCAGTGGACTGAACTGCAAGTAACGACCAACATTGCATCGCACCACAGAATCAACTCTTAGCCAACATAACAGTAAACGAGGGACATTCTGATCTTCCCAGAAAATTGGGTAAATATCCTGGAATTAAAACTTAGCTCGTGCGCATTTCGTCGAACAAACATGGCGTAGGAGTCGTTTCTCTGGGAGGAACAGTTACTAATCGACACAGGCAGGCTGGTAATTAAATGCTAGGGTTTCGATCTATCGGCGATACAGGTAAACTGACGTAACGGTGGGGAGATCTGGGATCAGTGAGTAATCGGCCGTACCTGGAAGCAGATGATGTCGGCGTCGAGGGAGTCGAGGAGACGGCGGAGCGAGCCATGCTGCGCCACTCGCGGCCGCAGCCCGTTCACGTTGTACGTCACTATCTTGAGCATCTCCAACCGTGAGCTCGTCGAGCTCCCGCGCGCGGAGGCGGGAGGGGACCAAGCGACGGGCGGAGCCGCCACGCCGCTGGCGGGGAAAGGTCGGTCGCGTGGAGGGGATGGCGCAGTACAGAGCGCCTCCCGCCGTGCCGTGCGCGGGGCGGACCGGCCGAAGTGTCCGGTCCGGGCCCGAGCGGGCCGAAGCAGGCAATTTGCGGCCCGATACGAATTGGCGCCGTGCTGTCTCGATAGTCGATACTCAAGAGTCAGGACAGAAAAACGACCGGTGTCGTGCTCACTCCCTTACGATGACCGTTTCATCGGAGTGGTAACCATGAGATTGGCAGAATATTTTTCTTGCGAATATTTAGGCAGAATCTTTACCATGTCTACTCAGAAATCTTAATTTATTGTTGCATCAAACGCCCACATGATTACCAGTTTTAAATCCCATGTAACACGAACATACGGGATGCTCGTGGCAAACTAGCAATGGCCATTATAAGCTCATAAGCAATCCGGATCTGCAGCTTGATGTGTTGAAGAGTTGCGGCTAGGCCGCTAGGTGGGTGATGCACGTGGGGCGGTAACCGCGTAACACAATCCGATAGCTCAAACTGTCCATGGCATTTCTCACTCGTCGTTCTTCAGTTTGAAGAAACGCTGCCTTCCCTACGCTACAATTTGCGATAGCAACTAGCGAGCAATACGTGCTACTAGCGAAAACGACTACTGTATGGTGCGCATCACAGAGCACTGCCGCCGCCGGTCGATGTCAGCTGCCTTCCTTTTCCACGACGGCATACATAAGCGGCTGCCGTTGCAGCACAGACCAATCAATCAGTTTCATGCGCGGCTGGGGCGCGAACCCCCGGTCGTTGGTCATTGGCATGTTGCCACGCGCGATCTTGAACTTCCCAACGACCGAGTCCTCACTTACACTAGCTGCTGCTCTCATCACAGAAACGACAGACCATTTTGCTCGAATCGCGTTGACCTGGGCGCCGGCGTGGCATGCGGTTCAGGTTCCTTCCCTTCCATTCTTTTTTTCTTTTTCTATATACAAAACGTGATTGACAGCGCGATTACCGCTTTATTAGTATATTCTGCCGGTAAGCGAAGGTTGATCTGTTCACCGCTGTCTCTGGACAGAGATCGTAACATGGAGGTGGACTCAACGGAGTTTACATTTGAAAACTGTCTCGGCACATGATGCTGCGACAAGTATCGGGCTTCTAGTGGTATGAAATGACAAATGAAATGTTACTGTCTTGTTGAAGAAGAGCCGATCGAGCCAGGGACAAGGCTGTTCGACCAGTAACAAAAAGCTACTAATCCTTTACTTGGTGTGATGCCTTAAGATAAGCCTCTCTACTCTTTTTATATGCCGATGAATGACGACGAGAATCATCGCGTTCGTTCTGTTTGGTGGCGTCTGTGGTTGAACTTTGAGCTTTCTTTTTTGAAGAAAAACTTTGAGCTTTCTTCGCCTTCCTTCCTGTCTCCATCATCTTGCTTCAGCTCTCTTCGTGGCGATACGTTTCGAACGGCTTTGTTCGGTGCTATCGTCTGGACGCCGTTGAGCCGACACTTGCATCGTTTTCCTTCTATCTCGCGCCAGTCGCCACAAGGGGAAGCTTTTGCGGCTGGCGGGCAACCATAGCATTCATCCTGGTCTGCTCTGATGCAGCCGTTGGTACGTGCCAAAAACCTGGCAGTTTGATCGGGATCTGTCCATCCGGATTACCGTGTCATTTTTCCTGCCTGGATCGAGGAGCACGGTCTGATGCCTAGTTGTGATGACTGATGTGGACTTTGGGAGTAAACTATAAACAACGGTACAAGGATGATGTCAAGGTATTTTGAGGAACAAACAATTCACTCAAATGACAAGCTAGGCTGTTGTTGGCCTGTGTACTCCTTTGCTTCCACTTGGCTTCCCGCATTCCCTTTATCTCATCCCCTGCTCCGCTAAAGAATAGTAATTAGCTTGTGATTTACTTACTGGATATTTACCACATTTGAAAACGTTTATTGTATGTTCTTTGTGATGCATAAGCGTGGCTATTATTAGTCGTTTCCTCAAATATTTCCACTCGTCGGAAAAAAGGAAGCCTATTACTGGTACGGGTCACCTAAATATAGTGGAATGGTAGAAGGCAGCATGCTTCAGGTTTTGTTGTTTGGATAACATCAGTTTTTGTTCCAGCGATATTATCTTTTATTCCAAAGAGATATACGGTTCTCTATGCGTGCTTCATTGAAGTACTAGTAACTCTTTCGTGTTAGACAGATCTCCTGCTGGGCCCAAAGGCCCAGCAGCTCAAATCCGCGCCTCGATCGGGGCGCCCAACCCTACATGGTTGGTGGGCCCTGTCACACTGCGCGCATATAAAAGGACAGGTGGGGGCCGGGGCGCTCGGTACGAGGTTCACCGCGCCGCCACAATCCCCACCTACATCACGGAAACCCTACCGATCTAGGGAGCGCAGGAGTGACGGGAAGTCCCGCCGCCGCCGCTACGACGACGTCCATCGACGCCCTCGCGCTTTGGTTCGACGCCATCCTCGCGCTCGACATGACGGGAACCGACGCCGGGAGCGGATCCGGATCGGCACCGGCGACATCTTCACCGGCCCTCACCAACTCCACCGCGCCGCCTTGACGACGCGGTCGGCGCCGTCGTCGTCTTCCATGGATCGTCACCCGATCCACATCTCCGGTAACCCCTCTCCCTTTCTCTCTCTCTCTCTCGGATCGAAGCGATTAGGATGCATGTTCTATCGATTAGTCCGATGCAAGATCCATCGAGTTAAACAATGGTACCGAGCCTCTAGGTTGTGCATCGACTAGATCTAGTAGGACCGAGATCGAAACCCTAACCCGAAGCTCTCGGATCTAGACCTAACCCTAACCCTAGGGTTGAACCGGATCACCTTCCCCAAAAGAAAACCGGAGACACGATGAGCGATTGAGTGTTCGGGGTTTACCGAATCTTGTCGCCGTCGCAGAGTTCGTCGCCGGCCATAGCCGGAGATGACACAACACGAGCGCCGCCACAAGGCCGTTCGACGGTGACGCGCTCACTCACGGGTGAGCGCGCACGCCGGCGAAAGGGCTCGTGACGGCGCAATCCACACAACGCCACGCTTGAGCATGGCTCGGATCTTGGCTTTTCGGGTGTGGAGCGAGAGAAGAGGTGAAGCGAGATGAGCATGGCCGGCCGCGGCGCTTGCGCCGGCGGGGATACCTCCCACCACCGCCGGTGGCCACGGGCCACTCGTGCGGCGGATGAGCAGAGCGCTCGCCAAGAGCCGCCGGAGTGCGGCGCGTCATGGCCTCGGGCCATGCACGCGAACGAGGCGTGGAGCACCGCCGGCGCGGGTGGGAGCGAACTAGAGAGCGATGTGAGGAAGAAGCGAGAAATGGGCTAGGGTTTCCGGAAGAATCGGTTCACCGGTTCTTATTCGGGCGAAACTCGCGCTCCACCGTTGGATTCGCTTGGACGGTGGAGATCAAGGCGGGGCACGGGCGGGTGTGGGAAGCTGGGCTGCTTTGGTGGCCCGGTCGCTCGCCCTTGGGCCTAAGGCCCATCACGGCGCTGCGCGCACGGACGGCCAAAAGGAATTTTTTTGTTTCACGCGGGCCGCATCCGAGTGTGCCGCGGGCCCTAGTGACTTTGGGCCGGTTTCAGGGAATTTTTGGGCCAACGAAACGCGTGTATGGGCACGCGTGGGCTCAAACAGATGGGCCTTTTCGGGCCGAAATTCAGAGAATAAACAGTAGCTATTACCAGAGTTGTTTTTTAACTGTTTTTATCAGTTTTAAGTGCTTTTTAGCATGTTTTAGATTAATTTTTTGTCTCTGTAATTTTTGAACCAACGGGATAATTTTACGAGAGAATAAAATTTCAGATATCTTGCTACTGTTCACAGATTATTTAAGACACGTTTCCGCAGCAAGATTATTTATGGAATGAAATTGATGTTTTCTAAAATTAAATTTCGAACCAACGGGGAAATTTAATTTTTAGCTGCATTTATTTCTGTTATATGTCATTGTGATTTACTTGACCAAAGTTGTTAATTGCAATGTCATATTAGACCATTTATGTATTATTTGTCTATTTTACTGCCCAACGGTGATGTAGACTTTAATACATGGCATGGTAATTTCTTTTGTGACTATTGTTCTCACTTTTTCATGTTGTTTTCAGGATCCTCTCCGATGAACAGCCTCAAGGACATTCCTGTCCGAAGGGCGACAACTATGGAGAGTGGAAGAGGAGACTTGACTTCGCCTTTATACGTGGCGAGGTGGAATGGGTCGTGAACACTCCGTGCCCAACGAGCCGCCTGCTTTAGTCGGGGGCACGAGATGAGTCCGATGACTCTTGGGTACGGAGACGGAGGGATTATGCTCCCACCATCTCTGTGTATCGGATTGAGCACGGGAGATGGGTGCTAGATAACAAGAAGTGCATAGCTTTGGTCGGAAACACTATTGAGCCCGCTATCTTGGGCTCAATACCGAAGGAGGAAACCATTCGCTGGGTACCTCAAGAGGATAGAGAACCAGTTCACTGGTTCTTCCAGAACTTATGCCACCCAAGTGCTTAAACAGTTTGTTAATGAGAAGTACGAGCGGTGGTGGCGTCGGAGAGCACATCCTCAAGATGAGTGGGATGGTTCGAGAAAATGAGACCCATGCGGATAAACATAGATGACAAGCTGCTACAGCATTTTGTGTTGCTGTCCTTGCCAAAGCAGTTTGACAATCTCATTGGGAACTACAACATGAAAGAGAGTGATCGGACGCTTGACCAGCTCATCGCCAACTGCATTCAAGAGGAGGACGAGTGAAGAGCCAACATGGTGGATTTCTGTCAACCATGTGAAAGATAACAAGGGCAAAGGCCCTAAGTATCCTTCCAACAATGTAAGAGGCGAGGGGCCAAGGCATCGGCCGCAGCGAGGGCAGACCCACGGTGGAGAAAGATGAGTGCATGCACTTGTGGCAAGAAGGGGCACTACAAGAAGGACTGCTCCATTTGGCTCGGGATGATGCTTTGGACAGAAAGCAAGGTGAGAACTTAATCACTTTTGTTAATGAATCCTTGTACGTTGATTATTCTAGATCCACTTGGTGGATTGATTCGGAGCAACTATTCATGTTGCAAATTGTATACGAGGGTTTCGGAACGAGGAGGGCAACGAGCAAGAAACGAAGGTTCCATTAGAGTGGCCAATGGAGTTGAAGCCAAGGTGGAAGCCGTGGGAGATCTTCACCTACGGCTTGCGGATGGCTTCATACTTAGGCTTAGAGATGTTTTTTATGTACCTTCGTTACAAAGAAACTTAATTAGTGTCTCTCGTTTGGATTTTGATGGATATGATTGCCATTTTGGTAATGGCAAGTGTGAATTGTGGTTTAATAATGAATGCATTGGTTTTGCATCCTTACAAGATAAGCTTTATTTATTATCACTTGGTCATTGTGTGAATGTGATAGAAGATGCAAATGTTGATTTGCAAGATGCGAATGTTGATTTGCATGATGAGAATGAGAATGATGATACGCCCTCGTCATCTCAAAAGAAAAAGAATAAAAGAGAAAGAGAACTCAACCCGTCTCATCGAAATTATGGCATTGTCGCTTAGGCCATATTTCGAGGGGAGAATTGAGAGACTTGTGAAGAATGAGATTCTTCCAACGTTAGAGTTCTCCGAATTAGAACAATGCATCGAATGCATTAAAGGGAAATTCGTTAAGAAAATTAAGAAAGATGCAAAACGCGATGCGGGAATTTTACGGTTAATTCACACGAGACATTTGTGGACCTTTTCCCGTAAAGAGCGTGGATGGTTATGATTCGTTCATAACATTCACGAGATGATTACTCCCGTTTTGGTTACATTTATCCAATTAAAGAACGATCGGAAGCATTGGATAAATTCAAGATATTTAAAGCTGAAGTTGAAAATCAGCATGATTTAAAGATAAAGATTGTAAGATCGGACCGTGGAGGGGAGTACTACGGTCGTCATACGCCTTATGGACAAGTCCCGGGACCTTTTGCAAGGTTCTTACAAGAGAATGGCATAGTCGCCCGAGTATTCCACACCGGCGAGCCACAACGAGAACGGAGTGGCGGAAAGGCGTAACCGTACCCTAATGGATATGGTCCGTAGCATGATGAGCTACTCCACACTCCCATTGGGTCTATGGATGGAGGCTTTAAAAACCGCCATTTATATTCTCAACAGAGTTCCAACAAAGTCGGTGCCCAAAACACCGTACGAGTTATGGACTGGTAGAGTGCCTTCGCTAGCTCACCTCCGCGTGTGGGGGAGTCCGGCGAGAGGCCAAGCTTTTTAACCCGGATCTTGGGAAGTTGGATCCCAAGACAGTTAGCTGCCATTTTATTGGCTACCCGAGAAAAGTCCAAGGGATACCGTTTCTACTGCCCTAACGGATACACGAAGTTTGTAGAAACCGGACATGCCGTCTTCTTGGAGGATGACATGATCGGGGGAGCATGATAGCGAGAGAAATCGATCTTGAGGAGAAACGGGTATACGTACCCGATTTTATGAGTCAAGAACCTTTCTTCTCACTACCTGTTGATGTTGCGCCCGTGATGCGTGACGTTGCGGTGCCGGCACCTGTTGTCACTCCACCCGTCATCAACGAGGAACCTGTCCTTCGAGGATCCCGCGGAGGCTGTCGCCACGGATGAGGGGGAGCTGCAGCAGCCTCCTACGGATGATGATGAACTAGAGGAGGAGGTTCCACAAGAACCCCAACCAGAAATTGTGCCGGCTGATGAAGGCCCTAGCAGACCTAAGAGAATCGGAAAGCCTGCTATAAGCGGTGATTATGTATTGTATAATACGAGAAGAGTTTCATATGGAGGATGATCCCACCTCGTATGAAGAAGCCATGAGGAGTGATCATTCATCCGAATGGTTAGAGGCCATGAAAGATGAGATGAGATCTATGAGTCTCAACGATGTTTGGGACTTAGCGGATATTCCTAAAGGAGCCAAAACGAGTAGGCTGCAAATGGGTCTACAAGACGAAATATGACTCTAGAGGGAATGTAGAGAAATATAAAGCACGCCTTGTGGCGAAGGGCTTCACACGAGAGGGAAGGAATAGATTACAATGAGACCTTTTCTCCGAGTCTCGTGTAAAGATTCTTTCCGAATCATAATGGCTCTTGTAGCGCATTTTGATTTAGAGTTACATCGAGATGGATGTAAAAACGGCGTTTCTTAACGGGGATCTAGAAGAGAGAGTTTACATGGCTCAACCGAAAGGTTTTGTCGTGGAAGGAAAGGAGAAGATGGGATGCCGTTTAAAGAGATCCATTTATGGATTAAAGCAAGCTTCAAGACAGTGGTACTTGAAGTTTGATGGCACAATCAAGAAACACGGCTTTCAAGCGAATGTTGAGGACAATTGCATTTATGCAAAGTTTAAGAATGGAAAATTCATTTTCCTAGTCTTGTACGTAGATGACATACTACTGGCGAGTAGTGATGTCAGTTTACTACAAGAGACAAAGAGTTTCCTATCCTCACATTTCGACATGAAAGATCTTGGTGAAGCCTCGTATGTTTTGGGCATAGAGATTCACCGAGATAGGCAGAAGTACGCATTGGGACTGTCCCGGAAAACTTATATAGAGAAGGTGTTGAAGAAATTCAACATGCATAATTGTAAAGCCACACCTGTCCCTATAGCCAAGGGAGAGAAATTTGGGGATTGGCAGAAACCCAAAAACAAATATGAGATTGACGAGATGAAGTCAAAACCGTATGCTTCAGCTATCGGGAGCTTACGAGTATGCGCAAGTGTGCACACGACCGGACTTGGCGTTTGTCACCGGGTTGCTTGGTAGATTTCGGAGTAATCCGGGCCCGAGCACTGGAAATTGATTAAGAAAGTCTTGCGGTATATGCAAGGCACAAAAGACCTCATGTTGGTCTATCGGAGAACAGACTCACTCCAGGTTGTGGGGTACTCGATTCAGATTTTGCGAAGGATAACACGAAGTCGACTTCGGGATACATTTTCACCCTGTCTGGTGGAGCTATTTCGTGGAAAAGCTCCAAACAGAGTATCACGAGCAGGGTCGACTATGTATGCAGAATTCATAGCTTGCTATGAAGCCACGGGACAGGTTAACCGGTTGAAGAAATTCATACCCGGTTTAAGAGTGGTTGATAGCATTGAGAGACCACTAAAGTTGTACTTGCGACAATGAGCCCGCGAGTCATGTACGCTCACAACAACCAGTCAAGTGGTGCTACCAAACACATTGACATTAAGTTTTATGTTGTGAAAGATAAAGTCCAAGATCAAACCATAAGTCTTGAGCATATCGGAACCGAGAGAATGCTCGCGGATCCGCTTACGAAAGGACTTCCACCCAACGTGTTCACGGAGCACGTAGCCGGCATGGGTTTGAGGGAAGCCTTATGATCTTGGACCAGGGCCCAACAGAATACCTCTATCATCGAATGGAGACACACATAGTGGTCGTTGAGTCTATCGGTGTTTAGTCGTGACGACGAGATATGCCCTATGGGTTAATCTATGATGGGATAGATACGGAAAAGAGATCCGGGGGAGATTGTTAGACGGATCTCTCGCTGGGCCCAAAGGCCCAGCAGCCCAAATCCGCGCCCGATCGGGGCGCCCAACCCTACATGGTTGGTGGGCCCCTGTCACACTGCGCGCATATAAAAGGACGGTGGGGGCCGGGCGCTCGGTACGAGGTTCACCGCGCCGCCACAATCCCCACCTACATCACGAAACCCTACCGATCTAGGGAGCGCAGGAGTGACGGGAAGTCCCGCCGCCGCCGCTACGACGACGTCCATCGACGCCCTCGCGCTTTGGTTCGACGCCATCCTCGCGCTCGACATGACGGGAACCGACGCCGGAGCGGATCCGGATCGGCACCGGCGACATCTTCACCGGCCCTCACCAACTCCACCGCGCCCGCCTTGACGACGCAGCTGGCGCCGTCGTCGTCTTCCATGGATCGTCACCCGATCCACATCTCCGGTAACCCCTCTCCCTTTCTCTCTCTCTCTCTCGGATCGAAGCGATTAGGATGCATGTTCTATCGATTAGTCCGATGCAAGATCCATCGGAGTTAAACATTTCGCCCTTCATGGACAATACTAAACACCATTGCCAATTTAGACTATCCATTAGTTGTAACCATTGAAAGATACTACTACATGCCATTTGGGTGTGAAAGTACTGTTACGAAAATGGTTGGGCGCATTCCGCGTGACCTACAATTAAGTTCAGGACCAATGGGTCCTTTCTGTATCTTCAGAATTGTGCCGTCTTTAAAAGAAAAAAGGTAAAGGAAAAGAAGTGGCGAGCTTAAAAATCCAAATTCGGGGAGAAAAAAAGTTTTGTACCTCGAAGTCATATAAAAGATTGTTTTGCTTATATTTGGATTTCATTGAATGTTGGGGGATCTGCGAGATTGCAATATTAATGACGATCCGAAATCATCATGGAAAAGAAATAATCATGGAGTAGTAAAGACAATCATATGAAAATGGCAGTGGATCTAGGCAGCCCGAAATGCGCAGTGGCCCTGCAATAACATCACCGGAAGATACAAATCGGCTACAGTAGGCGTGCATTTGGAATTGCAACGCCGACACGATCTGCCTGTTATGCGAAATGCAAATCTGCAACGCAGCAGCAGGCAGCAGGTGTGATCCCCGCGAGACAGCACGGCTCCATCCACGTGGTGCGGCACCTAACAATCTGCCCGGCACGTCGCTCCGGCATCCAGCCAGGCAAGCCAGCCAGCCAGAGCCAACCACCCCCGGCCCCGGGCCGGTTCGTCTCGGCGCATAGGCATAGCATTGACCCCGCCCGGAAAAAACATGACGCGAATATAGCTCGCGAAATCACCGTGCCCGGCCTGCAGCCAGCTCACGCACGCGCACCCCCAAAACCAAAACCAATGCCAAATTAACTCCCCACCTCCACCGCCCCGCGGCACCACCCCCGTTCTCCTCCGCTTCCTCCTCCTCCAATCCCCCCCCATTCCCCACCCTGCGGAGGAGGCAGGGAGGAAGGCCGGACCGAGCATCCCGCCGCCGCCCGCTGGTGGATTGGGCTTGGTGCCGGCCGCCATTCCGTCCATCGCCTGACCGCGCCGCCGCCGCCGCTATTAAGGCACTGCGTCGGCCGAGATGGACGACCTCAAGCAGATCCTGGCGCGGCCGATCCAGCTCGCCGAGCAGGTGATCAAGTGGTCCGACGAGGCCTACACCTTCCGCCAGGACTGCATGGAGCTCAAGGCCAAGGTCGAGCGCCTCGCCGGCCTGCTCCGCCAGGCCGCCCGCGCAGACCTCTACGAGCGCCCCGCCCGCCGCATCTTCGACGACACCGAGAAGGCGCTCGACAAGGCGCTCGCCCTCGTCGACAAGTGCCGCGCCCACGGCCTCGTCCGCCGCGTCTTCACCATCATCCCCGCCGGCTCCTTCAAGAAGATGGCCAACCAGCTCGACAACTCCATCGGCGACCTCTCCTGGCTCCTCCGCGTCTCCTCCTCCGCCACCGACGGCGACGACTTCGACGACCACATCGGCCTCCCGCCCATCGCGCAGAACGAGCCCATCCTCTTCCTCATCTGGGAGCAGATCGCCATGCTCTACACCGGCAACCTCGACGCCCGCGCTGACGCCGCCGCCAGCCTCGTCTCCCTCGCGCGCGACAGCGACAGGTACTCCAAGCTCATCATCGAGGAGGACGGTGTCCCGCCGCTGCTCAAGCTCGTCAAGGAGGGCCGCCTCGAGGGCCAGGAGAACGCCGCGCTCGCCATTGGCCTCCTCGGCCGCGACCCGGAGTGCGTCGAGCAGATGGTGCTCGCCGGGGCCTGCTCGGCCTTCGCCAAGGTGCTCAAGGAGGGCCCCATGAAGGTCCAGGCCATGGTCGCCTGGGCCGTCTCCGAGCTCGCCGCCAATCACCCCAAGTGCCAGGACGCCTTCGCGCAGCACAACGTCATCCGCCTGCTCGTCGGCCACCTCGCCTTCGAGACCGTGCAGGAGCACTCCAAGTACGCCATCACGTCCAAGATGTCCATACACTCGGTGGTCATGGACAAGAAGAACAACACCGGTGCCTCGTCTCACCCGGATTTGCTGGATTCCGGGGACCACGGCGTCGTCAGGTACCCCAATGGAAATTTGTCCCAGAGCAGCAGCAAGAATGAGATGCACAGTTTGGTGCAGTCCACCATGGCTGCCAAATCTAATGGGGGCAGTGGTAAGCACATAGCAGCTACCAATGGTGGTGTTGTGGCATCCAAGCAGCACAATGCCTCATTGTCGGGAACCAGTACAAGGGGAAGGGAGTTCGAGGACCCGGAGACAAAGGCATACATGAAAGCCAATGCTGCTAAGGCCCTGTGGCAGCTTGCCAAGGGAAATGCAGCTATCTGCAAGAGCATCACAGAGTCAAGGGCCCTGCTCTGCTTTGCGGTTCTTCTTGAGAAAGGCGAAGGCGAGGTGCAATATAATTCTGCGATGGCTCTCATGGAGATCTGCTGTGTCGCCGAGCAGAATTCTGACCTTCGACGATCAGCATTCAAGCCAACATCTCCTGCTGCTCGGGCTGTCGTTGACCAGCTCCTACGTGTTGTCGAGAAGGCCGAGTATGATGATCTCCTGATTCCCTGCATTATCTCGCTTGGTTGCTTGTCCAGAACCTTCCGTGCTACAGAGACCAGGATTATTGGACCATTGGTGAAGCTCCTTGATGAGAGGGAAGCAGATGTCTCTCGAGAGGCAGCAATTTCCCTGACCAAGTTTGCTTGCACGGACAATTACCTGCATGTTGACCATTCTAAAGCTATCATCAACGAAGGCGGAGCGAAGCATCTAGTTCAGCTCGTGTATTTCAGTGAGCAGGTGGTTCAGGTTGCAGCACTCACCCTTGTATGCTACATTGCACACAACGTCCCAGACAGCGAGGAGTTGGCACAAGCAGAAATCCTCACGGTGCTTGAATGGGCCTCCAAGCAAGCTTACATGATGCAAGACCCTATAATCGAGAACTTGCTGCCAGAGGCAAAGATCAGGTTGGAACTGTATCAATCCAGAGGCGCAAAAGGCTACCATTAGATCACATGCTGTATGGAAGAAGAATTCTAAGGTGTTCTTCTTTGCATTGGCCAAGAAATGTAAATACATCCAGCGAATTCTATTTATACTCTGGCTATACCTTTTTGATCCTCGAGATGGTGGAAATTGTTCAAGTGACATCTTTGGTTGGGTTCTCAATACAGGGAAGTAATTTTTGTCTTTAGGCTTGAATGTTCAGAACTCCAGATGATCGTGTTGGTGGAATAGTTCCGGGAGATTAGCATCTTGTACTCTCTTTGGTCTAATGATGTATCGTGTATATTACATTTCACTCATCAATCTGAGAAAATTTCTTAAATCCAGGAGCTTAACTCTTTACTTGCAAATGATCTCATGGTATACTCTTGACTACTTCTTGTAGGTAGCTTTTGAGTTCATCTTTACTAATTATATTTTGTACTCAATTGATGACTGCACACTTCATTATTTTTAGGCATGCATAATGTTCACTTGGAGGTACATATCTTCTCATTCTTTCTTATTTGTAGATTATTACTACATTCAGTGCCCCGATGTCCCAAAATTGTTCTTTTATCTTCCAAACTTCTTGTTCCAAGAAAATAATTTCCTGTTAATCCGAACATAACCTGGCTAGTATTAGCATCGACAAGACTGTCCCTCTTTTTTTCCAATTATACAAAAGTATCAGTTTCTCATTATGTGATATGCCTAGTTCAAAAATTATTACCAGTACAACTAGACAATATAAGGTCTTAACAAGGGTCAGTTGATCTTTGTAGTTCCTCAAGATTGGTCCATCGATCTAAGATAGGTTGAACTTCTTCAGTGCATGAACCATGTTCAGGTGTTTTATCTTTGCTGTATCTTTTCGGTGCATGAATCCATTTGGATCCATTCCATGAATCAGCTTTTCCTTCTTTTCCCTTGACATGCAGGTCAGGTTCCCCAATGTTTGTTCAAAGTAGCAGATGGTCCTGGAACTGGCCAACTGGGGCGCGCATCAGGTAGAGCATGTGGAGCTCTTCCGCTTCGCAGTGCTCATGTCTGGCCCGCTGCGGATTTGGTAGTTTCATCTTTTCCTTTCCTTTGGTGGACCTGCCACCATTCGACTGTTCGCACCGGTCCGGTGGTCCATCCCAGAACATGGCCGGCTAGGTCTTGAATGTTTCGCGTTTGATTGATCGCGTGCTTGCAGTTTGACAGTTTCAAGGCCACAAAGCCTGCGCCGCTGAATCTTTTATCTCTTGATTGGGAATCCTCTTACGCAAACAGCGGACGATGTTCGTTGTGGATTAGTTGGCTGCGGCGCTAATGGACTGATCGATTAGTTTGATGAGTGAAGCTGATAGTTTGTTTACGTCTTGATTTGTCATTTGATTGTTCAGTTTGTTGTTGGCATATGTAAATGAGGACGTGCCTACCACTACATCAGATGTGTCTTTCACGTTTGACGCCGTCTGTCTGACTGTCTCTTAGCAGTGGTCTGTGAAAGGTGGCAAATTCATTAATTTGATGTCTGATCTTCCCGTGCTTCTTGTATGCTTTAACTGTGGAAAATAATCCTGGCCTCGTCCATTGCAATTGCCGTAGGGCCTGAGATGTTATAATGATAATTTCCTATCAAACATGCACTACTATATTCTACGGCGTGATGCCCTACTGCCTAGTGCCTACCCAGACCACAGCCACACAGCCGCGCTGTCGGCCGCCACCTCCCTCAGAGTCCATTCTAGATGAGGCCCCTTAATAATCCATGGATCTGAAGCTCGCTCGCTCACTGCCCGCCCACACCGACTGTCTTGCCTTAATCTGTTGGCAATCAAAACGGTAATTGGGCCAGGCCGAGGTCTAAGACGAAGGCCCGGCTGCATAAGTGTTGGGCTTGACGCCTTGAGCGTTGGTATGACCGGACGCATGCTTCCTATATGTAGTGTTACCTACTTACCTGTAGCTTACATGTAGCACGTTTTTAGATTCGTGTGCGTTATGTTTCGACCGTCTAATTCCTTTTATGTTACCGTGCGTTCTCTTACTTCTGCCGCCATTTTTTATCTTCTCGGTCCCGTGCCTCGAAGCATCATCAAGATAGAGTTGGTAATTTTTCATTTCTTGTTCTTGATGATGACATCACTTCTATGAACACCACATTTATTCCGTCTACTTTAAACTTGCAAGGTCCAATGACTAGAACTCGTGTATAGACTAGGTATAGTGTTGCCTTAACCACAAGACAGTGTGTTGACATCAAGATCGTCCTCTCATACCTAAAAGGTATACGGGACCTTGGGTTGTGGTTCTCAAAGAAGTGCTCCTCTGTCCCTAAATATAGGGCATTTTAACATTCGAACATGAAATTAGTCAATGTGGTAAAAAACTACTATAACCTTCATTTTTATCTTTATCCACCCATCCATTAATTCTCCCATCAACCTCAGAATTTGTCTTATCTGCAAAACGCCCTATATTTAGAAAAAAATTCAAACTCCAAAACACCCTATATTTAGGGATAGAGGGAGTAAGATCCAACTATGGTGGGGCATATGTATGTTGGGGCATGTGTATGCTAGCTAGTAGCTACGTGTCTGATCCGTACAATGCAAGATTGGTATCATATTTCCGTACAACACAAGACTAGTTATAAATGGAGTGTCCAGATAACCATTTCCCGTAAGATGAGATTCATTGAAGAGAAAGTTGTAGAACACTAGCGGCTTGTAACCACTTTGCAATTCAGTGAAAATGATTAAAAAAGTAATACTCCCTCTGGCTCAAATTATTTGTCATCCTAGCCTTTTATTAGGTTTATTGTACATTCTCCGAATTTGAACAACGTCTATGTCCGGTTTCATCGAATATTTCATAAACCTAGACACAAAAATACACTTTTAGAAGATAAGTAAATTGAGATGGATGAAGTAAAAGATAATATGCATAAAGCTCCCTTCTGTCGCCCTCCTCCCCGGCCGCCTCTCCACCGAATTCCATGGACCATGATGGGACCATTGATAAGTGGTTCCTCGACGAACTCATGGTCCCTCCGCCTATCGGCTCCACCCCGGACTCGATCCTGTTGTATCCGTTCGGCTACATTAGCCCTCGCGAGAACGGCACCACCGTCGAAGGTAGAACGAGGGACGGCCACACCATCTAGGTGACCTTCCGGCCGGCTCCGCCGCCGCACGTATCCTGCTTCACCATCTACTGCCCGGGCCTGCCGGATCACGAGTTCGACGCCTTGCCCAAGATCATCACCTCGGAGGCCGATCCCGTCCTGCTCCGCATCCCTACCTGCCGTCGTGGCGACCACCGGAAACCTCGCAACAACGATTACTTCGTCTACAAAGGCCGGCATCAAGAGTAAGGTGCCGTCGCTCGATCTGGTTCCCAGCCGTCCCGTCCCCGAGTTCGCAGACACCGAGATCGCCCTGCTGCGCTGCCGCTCCCGCAATATGTACCTACGCTCCGGAAACGGCAACTTTTCAGTGGGGAGTATGATTTCCACCTGTACAACTCCAAGCAACGTACATGGAGAACCAAGGTGATGTATGCACCCAAGGACGCCAACTACTAGAGACAATTCCTTTAGTACCATCAAAAAATTATTCAGTTCCCTTTGTGCCACAAAAAACGTCGAAGTTCCCTTCATGTCATCAATTTAAATTTTCATGTCCTGTGTGCCATTGCAGCCAATGAGCGTCAATTCTTATCGTTTTCCTCTATTCGGTAGCTTGAAAAATATTTTATTTGCTTCAAAATTTATGAAACTTTTTGAATACATAAAGTAACATATGGGGAACATTTTTCGCTGTTAAATAATGTTTTTATTCAAAAACATTTTTGAATTTAAAGTTAGTGAACCTTGCAAAGTGTTAAGGTTCCTCGAACTATTAGTGTGTTGCTTAACATTTACCAACATTCTCCGACTAATAACAAATACTATCTTTGCTCCAAATAATTTGTACATTTTTATACACAGAGAGAAAAGTGTGGGGACAACAACTTGTGATTGTCACATGTAATTATTCTCACCCTTTTTTCATTTTAAAATCAGTGAACATAGTAAAGTGTTAAGGTTATTATAACCTTAATGTGTTGCAATGTTCATCGATTATAAATATTAAAAAACGAAGAGAATGAAAACATGTGACAATAAGAAAGGTGTTCCTCACATGTTTCTCTATAAGTATAAAATGTACAAAAATTCTGGTGCAAAGAAAATATTTATTTTTAAAAGAAGAAAATAGGTAAATGTTAAGCATTGGCACTAATAATTTAAGGAACCTTAACACTTAGCCTAGGTTCACCAATTTCAAATAAAAAATGCTATAGAATAAAAATATTTTTCATCAATAAAAATCTTCCCCAGGGGTTACTCTATGTATTTAAAAAGCTCCATAAATTTTGAAGCAAAGAAAATATTTTTTCCGAGCTAGTGAATATAAGAAAACAATAAGATTTGATGCTGATTGGTGCTAGTGGCACACGAGACATGGAAATTTTAGTGAATGGCATAGAGGGAACTTCGACGTTTTTCATGACACAAAGGGAACTGAGTAAATTTTTGATGGTACTGAGAAAATTTGCTCCAACTACTATTACTCGAGCAAGGTGATCACCATCGGTGAGCCGTGCGGTTCTTTGGGCTGGGTTGACCTCTGGCGGGGCATCCTCATCTGCGATCTGCTACAGGAAGGATGTCATCTTCGCTACATCTCAGTGCCGTCGCCATTTAAACCCAGGTTGCTCAAGGGTGTTCCGCGATATGTCCGGGACATCATGGTCTTCCAAGGCAAAATCAAGTTCTTCAACATGCGCACATACATCAAGCTGGATCCAAAGACCGGATACCACTACAATGACAGTTGGGAGTCTGTAATAAGTGAGGTCGATCCTAATAAGCATCACCAGAACTGGGTGGAGGACTGCAGACTCAAAATTTCTGAAGTAACAGTGTCTGACGCACATGCCCAGATGCTGCTTAATCCCCAACAGGGGTGAGGAGGATAGAGAGCCAATCCTGAAGACACTCTGTGCCGGCTGTCCTTGTCAAAGCTTGCAACCACGACGGTGTTGTTTACATCACGAACAAACTTGAATTCGAAGCTGACGAAGCATGGGTGATTGCTGTTGATATGAGGCAGAAGACTCTGAATGATGTGCTTACTATTACGTCTCTGGTAGACTGTTGGGCTATGGTTATGCATTCTTTGAAAGTAGAATCTCCAAACATCTCGCCACTAGGTCTGCCACCAGGTAAGAACTTACGTATGAATTTGGTTTCCACCCTTTGTCATGTAAGATTGCCTATACTAGAAGGATATTTGTTTTATTTACATTGTTTGATTGATATCACAGTACGTAGCACTGTGTTTTTGTTTGAGCAATGTCGTGTTTTTGGAAGTTATGCAGATATTATTTGTTAGAAATATATTATATTCTTTTCGGGATAGCCAAAAATTCTCGCACAACTGCATCCAACTATTGAGCCGGGCCTTAGTGGCAGAACCTGGGCCAGAATGTTTAATCAGCCCAACACGGGTTTTCCTTCCTCTTACCTGCACTCACGCCCAATCTAGTCGATCTGCTTGGAGTCTTGGACGCCTACCACTACCACGTTGTGCCGACGGCCATCGCCCTCTCCATGAAATCAAATGTTTACACTAACCATCGCGCACAAAGATTGTACTACGGATCTATCGAAACCATGTGAACACACAGCCCACTACAGAAAATTCTGGGTACGGTATAGCAGTGGAATCTTTCAATTCTAACCTAAAAAGTCTTGTCAAGGAGTGATTAGAGCAATGCAACACGCCGCTAATTTATGTACGGTTTCGTTCGTGTGTAGTCTGCGGCGCGTGCGATGCACCCCAATCCACACAGCCCTCGTAAACTGGTGAGCCGTCCATACGAAATGAAGGCAAGCAACCAATTTTGTGCGGCTGATTTTGCGTTTAAACAAGTACACTACGCGTACTGCATAAGCCCAATCATTGCTACTCCCTCTATCCCAAAATAAGTGTTGCTATGGGATCCGTACTGAGTCAAACTTTTTTAACTTTGACTACATTTGTAGAAAATACGAGAAATAGATATATCTCTAGATAAGTTTATTATGAAAATGTATTCAATGCTCTATCTAATAATGCTAATTATGTATTATAAATATTAATATTCTTTTTGCAAATATTTGGTCAAAGTTGAATGTAGTTAACTTCTCAGGAGGCGAGAACGACACTTATTTTGGGATGGAGGGAGTACCTGTTTTTTACAGCGCCCGACAATAATATTTCTTACTTTAACGGAACACAGTAACAGTGAAACAACGAAGAACGAGATGTCATAGGAGTATGCGTCTGGTGTTGTGATAGACTGTCAAATGCATCGATCGGGGGCACTATAAATAATCACACGAACAGTTTGCGATCGCAGAGAAATGGAATCAAATAATGTGAATTTGAACAAGTGTAGATGCAGATGGGCACACAGTTGGCACTTGGCTGTGAATTCAGAGCTCTATACTGTACATGTCAGTGAGATTCTTGTCCGCGAATCCCGCTCGGCGGCCGCCCCGGGGTGACGAATGTCTCTGAACATGGCATGGCGCGCCTCTAGATCCACGACGTTGCTGTGTTGCTCACCCCGGTTCAAAGCATTCGCTTCAAGCTAATGAAAAGATTGCTACTAGTGGTAGCAGAGATCAGGGGTGATCTAGCGTAAAGTGGACATGGTAAAAACTGCAAGTGACCGTCATCAGAACGAGATCGATGACCGCTCGATTCGCTGGAGTAATCTTGTTCCGAAAATGCTTGCTTGGTTTGCAGTCACGCGGACGGGTGCGCACATGAGGAACCGACCGATCCTCGCTGAAAACTGACGCAAGCCACGTGGACGCCCGCGATTGGTGGCTCGGCTCTCGAATGTTGCGCCGGCTGCATCATTCATCAAGGCCAGTGGTGACAGGGGCGCTCATCATATCGGGGGTGGCTGGCTGGCACCGGAGTGAGTGCATGAGGTAGGACAACCTGTTGACCGCACAGTGGTGCTTCCCTACACGGCCCACCGTCCATCACGAGCTCCCACGTCGTGGTTCGAGCCCTCCTTCCTCTTATAAGGCGGCGTACGATTCCGCGGCAAAGTCTCATCAGATCAACTGGCTATAAACGCTGCTTAACAGCCGTCTCACAATCGCTTCGAGCTCTCAGCAATGGCGGCAGCTCGTGTTCTGCTCTCCGTCTCTCTCCTTCTGAGCTCACTCTCAGGTGACAAAATGCTTTACTCCATTTCACCTGGATATGGCGCGGAGCACAGGTGGCTGAGGCGATCGCTGACGTCTTGGTCGTGTTTGCAGGTGGTGTGTCCTCGACGTTCACCCTGACCAACTCCTGCGGCTACACGGTGTGGCCGGGCCTGCTATCGAGCGCGGGCTCGCCGTCGCTCTCGACGACGGGCTTCGCGCTGGCCCCGGGCGAGTCGCGGCCCGTGGACGCCCCCGCGGGGTGGTCGGGCCGCATCTGGGGCCGCACCCTGTGCGGCACGGACCCGGGCTCCGGCAAGTTCTCCTGCGCCACGGGCGAGTGCGGGTCGGGCACCGTGGAGTGCGCGGGCGGCGGCGCGGCGCCGCCCACCACGCTGGCCGAGTTCACCCTCAACGGCGCGGGCGGGAGCGACTTCTACGACGTGAGCCTGGTGGACGGGTCGAACCTGCCCGTGGCCGTGGTCCCGCAGGGCGGGACGGGCCCCACCTGCGGCGCCACGGGGTGCCTCGTGGACGTGAACGCCGGCTGCCCCGCCGACCTGCGCGTGGCGGCGCCCGCCGGCGGCGGCGCGGCGATCGCGTGCAAGAGCGCGTGCGGCGCGTACGGGCGCCCCGAGGACTGCTGCAGCGGGGACCACGCCACGCCGCAGACGTGCCAGCCCTCCGCCAGCTCGCAGTACTTCAAGAACGCGTGCCCGCGCGCCTACAGCTACGCCTACGACGACGCCACGTCCACGTTCACCTGCACGTCCGGCACCGCCAGCTACCAGATCACATTCTGCCCCGGCATTTCCAGGTACTGACCCAACCCAGCCTGCTATAGCTAGCTACGCATCATCAGCTCAATTAATTAGCTGCTGGCCACCCATGTAGTAGTATCAACAACCACCGCCGCTGCTTCTGGAAATAAGGAAATCATGCATGCAGACACGAATCATTCTTGTCACGAACGTGAACCTAATCAAACGGATGGTAGTAGATCAATGATCACGCATGCACATGACTAACTGTAGGCTTAACGTTTCGTGCCGCCTAAAGCATTGCAACACGTAATATAGTCATTACAACACAACTTTGTACCGACCACATCGTGCAACCTAAAGCCGTCTGCAACCACCAGCACACTAGAAGTTCATTTGTAGCGTTCTGAACCAACTTCCGTTTTGTCTGACGCCTCTCTGAACTCTTATTCTGCACCAGCCTCAAGTCGTCGGTGAGCAACGTGAACCCGTCGGCGTCCGGCTCCGGCACCAGCACCGGCCAGCCCCTGGTCAACGAGACGGTCTCCTTCGCCGGCCAAGGCGGGAACCCCTACGAGTACGGCTCGGCATCGTCGCCGACGTCGGCGCCAGGAACCCTCCTCGTGCTCGCGGCCGCCACATTCACGTGGCTCTGCACCGCCCGTCGGCTTCCCGCGTAGTGAGAGGCAAGCCGTCGAGCCCATGCATGGCCGCCGTCCAGGGAGGGACAAGTCGGCAGCCCTCGTGCAGGCCCATGTGCCGCCGCATTGACCTCGGGCCGTAGCGCTAATTGTATAGATTAAACTATTGTTGGATGGGAGAGATACCAAGTAATTCCGCAAGCAAAGCAAGGTGGTAGTAGTAGTGGTGTCAGTACAAAGGGGTGGGTTAATTAGGATTGAGATCGCAGCAACCGGCAAGTTGCGATCGATTCCGTTTTGGAGATGGGAGAAGTGAACAGAACAGAATCAGGTGGGCTTGGCTTGGGGAAGTGTGCGCAGAGGGTGGCCGGTGAATCACATGAGCGGTGCCGGGTGGACCTTCTCCGGATCCTGCTCCCGGCACGGGGAAAAACTTACATGTACTGTCAGCGACGGAACGTGCCCAGCTGATTAAGTCGCACAGAATCTGGATGGGGCCATTAGATCCTGTTGGTTCGTGCTTGTTTTGTTCGGCGGCCAGCTTGTAAAATCTGCATGCACCCCTTGCACATCGAGTGGTCATTGATGTTCCCTGTCGAAAAAAGAAAAATAGGAACGAAAAAGCCGTGGCCGTTAACGTACAAGGTTGGCACCAGGTAGGCTGTGCTGTGGGCCTCTGACCAAGGTGAAAAGGTGGCCGGTAAAACGGCTTCAGATGGGTAGGTCCATCTCGCTACAAGCACATGGAGATTCCGATTCTTTCCCTTCTTGCACAAGTAGAGCAGAAATATTTTACCTTTGGTGAAACTGTGACTCCTTTGTCGTCTTGATTACAACTGGCGCATTGCCAGTAAGATTTTGCCAGCAAGGCACAAACTTTATTAAGAACCGAAAATTGTGGGACGGTGCTTAAACAGAGCTTAGGCCGAGCTGGGCGCCTGGGCCCGAATGTAGATGTGAGTAGGCCAATGCCATTGGGCTCTCCACGATCCGAGAAATCAATTCGATAAGACAGTGTGCATCGTGCAAGAGCTGCGAAGCCTGCTCTCGCTCCGCTCCGTGACAAATCTCATGTGAACCATTTTTTCTGTTTCGCAGATAAAAAGACGCATGCACTCAGCAAAGCAGGAAGAGAGGCCGCTCGCTTTGTTGGATCGGCGGCATCGAACCGGTAAACAAGATTATCTCTCGGCAGCATAGCATCTATCCGCGCCAGAGACTAGCAAAGGAAGGGTACGGTGCGGGGTCGGACCATCTAAAAATTAATTGCTGACACCCCCGTAGGACCCGCCAGCGGGCACCTAGAAATGGCCACGCCAACGGGGGTCCCGCCAGGTCAGAGATTGCCGCGCGAATTCAAAAGCGGCGGCACTGAACCCGCAGATGTGCAATGCCGACATGGCAAACATAATCCTAGGCCCCGTTCGTTTCACACCTTTAAAATTTAGATATTGTCACATCAAAGAGAATCTTACTTATTTAGTAGATCTTTTATTAATTTAATAACAAAACCTATGTCGCGACCCCTCTAATTTGCGAGACGAATCTAATGATCCTAATTAATCTATGTTTTGCTACGATGATGCTACAGATAAACATCTTCTAATAACACCATAATTACCCTCGTTGGATTCGTCTCGTGAATTAGATAGGAGGTCTGCAATTAGTTTCGAGATTAGACTTTATTTAAGTACTCCAAAATGATAAAATTCTCTTTGATTTGACCTCTAAAAATTAGATAGGGAAACGAACAGGCCCCTACTAGCCAAAGGTGTCTCCCCCAAATCTTTCTTCTTTTTCGTATGGGCCGCCGCTCCGATCGCTTTACCACACAACTTGACTTCGTTTCTCGCTTTGCTTGACATGGCATTGACATGACACATCTATCGTCGTCTCGTACTCGCGAAAACTCAGTACAAGTCGCAGTTGCATTCTACTACATGAGAGAGAGGGAGAGAGAATGCCTATTTTGAACTGCGAGCAGTTTTTTTCTCGACTGCGGCATTTTTTTTTTTTGCTGTTAAGTACTTGTGCGAAAATGGCGGTTAAGTCTTTCGTGGCAGCATTTGCCTTCCGATTTTACAGTGACGTCGAGATGGATCGACTCGCGGCACAGCATGGACTCCACCTCAGCAGCACTTTGCCATTGACTTGAGCGGCGTTAAAGGTGATCAGGCACTGGAACAGTGATAGTAGGGCAAGCAGAAACATGTGCTACTGGCGCCGACGAGCGGCTACCAGGCAGGCATCCCCTTTTCCGCTCCTTTTTTGAACGATCTGATCCGTCGATCCTTTCCCCGGCCATTCGTCCAAGAACACGGGAAGAATCTTGAGACAATTCCCTCAGTGCCATCAAAAATTTACTCAGTTCCCTTTATGCCACAAAAAACGTTGAAGTTCCCTCTATGCCATCAATTAAAATTTTTATGTCCCGTGTGCCATTGCAGCCAATGATTATCGTTTTCCTCTATTCGGTAGCTCTAAAAAATATTTTATTTGCTTCAAAATTTACGAAACTTTTTTAAATACATAAAGTAACATGTGGGGAACATTTTTTGTTGTTAAATAATGTTTATATTCAAAAACATTTTTGAATTTGAAATTAGCGTACCTTGCAAAGTGTTAAGGTTCTTTGAATTATCAGTGTTGTGCTTAACATTTACCAACCTTCTCGGACAAGTAACAAATACTATCTTTGCTCTAAATAATTTTTACATTTTTATACACATAGAGAAAAGTGTGGGGAACACAACTTGTTATTGCCACATGTAATTATCCTCACCCTTTTTTTGACTTTAAAACCAGTGAACATAGTGAAGTGTTAATGTTATTATAACCTTAATGTGTTGCAATGTTCATCGGTTATAAATATTAAAAAACGAAGATAATAAAAACATGTGACAATAAAAAAAGTGTTCCCCACATGTTTCTCAATAACTATAAAAATGTACAAAAATTCTGGTGCAAAGAAAATATTTATTTTTATAAGAGAAGAAAATAGGTAAATGTTAAGCATTGGCACTAATAATTTAAGGTACCTTAACACTTAGCTAGGTTCACCAATTTCTAATTCAAAAATGCTAAAGAATAAAAATATTTTTTATCAATAAAAATGTTCCCCAGAGGTTACTCTATGTATTTAAAAAGTTTCATAAATTTTAAAGCAAAGAAAGTATTTTTTCCAAGCTAGTGAATACCGGAAAACAGTAAGATTTGATGCTGATTGGTGCTAGTGGCACACGAGGCATGAAAATTTTAATGGATGGCATAGAGGGAACTTTGACGTTTTTCGTGGCACAAAAGGAACTGGGTAAATTTTTGATGGCACCGAGG